>JASDQU010884352.1:4201-14794 GCA_032191745.1 Picea mariana
CCTGAAGCAGCTCCGAGAGTCATCGGAGCTGCTTCAGGGTTCTCTGGTTGCGCCTCCTTCAAGTTTCTTGTGCCCTAGATTTATTGCTCCTATGCCTCTACCGGAATATCCACATCCATGCCCTCAGGTGTTGGTTGTTGGGTTTCTTCTACCACGGTTGTGGGGTTCATCGATGTTGTATCTGGTGAGGGGATTTCGTCAATATTAACAATCTATGGCAGCTGCTAATCACTTTCCTACAATTGTACTTGTGCCCTGGTTCTAACTCTGAAGTGTCAGGCAGTCTAGGTCAATTCTTCTTTTTTTGGTGGTTCCATAGTGGTGGACGTTGATTGCTTGTTGTGCTCCGTATATTTTGCAACCTCTGTGGGCTTCGGTCTGTGATCTGTATGCTCTCTCGCTCTCTGTTTCTTCTCTAGTCTCACAATAAACTGTTTGCTCCTTCGTATGTGCTTTGTATGGGCATTGCATGAAACTTGTCAAAGACGCTACCTTTATTATGGATTCAATGAACCTCCAGTTCCTTTATACTTTCCATTACTCTCCCTCATTGTCTCCAGCTGGAACGATTAATGCGGCGTCCCATCGGTCCTTTTTGAAATTCAATTCCGTATAACTTCGTCGTTTTGTACTGCTTTTGTCATCTTTCCTTTTCCTGTATGTTTCCCTTTTGACCTGGATGTTGGCCTTGTCCTCGCCAAATTTTTTTTCCTAAGTGTGTGTTCTCCTTCTTCTTTTGGCACACTGTGTCTCTGTTGGTACTGTTTAATATTCTGGATTTTTTTTTTTTTTTAACTACAAAGTGACTTTTCAAGTTGTGGGTGGCCGACTGTATTTGTACAGCTTCAGTCGGATGTCGTTGATCATCCCTCTGAGTTCTACGCCTGCTAAGTCTTTCAACTATACAGCTCCCCCGTCTTTGACTTTTTTTACTTCGTGTGGTCCTAACCAGTGTATTCTGAGTTTTCCTGGGTGATGAATGGATTTGTTGTCATACATCAACACTAAATATCCTTCCTTGAAGGTTTTCTTCTTGATGTGTCTGTCATGCCAAGATTTTTCCCTTTCTTTCTGAACTTGTTTGTGGAACCCTGCTAGGATCCGATCTTCTTCCATGGTCATCAATTGATTTAGTCTCTCCTGTATTGCGCCTTGTTCCGTCATGTGTGTAATTGTTGCTACGTGCAAACTTGGTACCATAAATTCTAATGGCACCACTGCTTCTTGGCCATATACCTGTTTAAATGGTGTGTGCCGATCAACTTCTTGCATGTAGTCCTGTAGGCCCACAACACTGCTGGTATTTTAAGGTCCCAATCATCCCTTTTGACATTATAGATCTTTGCCAGTGCATTTTGAAGGATTTTGTTAAACGCTTCTACCATGCCATTTTCCTGTGGGTGATATGGTGTTCTCTTCTGATGATGGACTTCAAACTCTTCGGTCATAACCTTGATAGTGTTGTTTATGAAGTGCATGCCTTGGTCGCTCATCAATACTCTTGGGCATCCATATCTAGTGAATACTTTTTCAAATAGAAAGTGTGTTGTTGTTTTTGCACTGCAATCCTTCACTGGTGTTGCTTCCACTTATCTTGTTAGGTATTCCGTCAAGGTGATGATGTACCTTTCTCCTATTCTTTTTGTTGGTGGGTTGATTGGTCCCACAAAGTCTATTGTCCATTTATCGAATACCTGCAATGTTACCTGTGGTCATAGTGGAATCTTGTCCCTTCTGTTGAGTTTACCAACCCTTTGACAGACGTCGCATCTCTCGCAGTACTCCTTCAAATCTCTGTAAATGGTCGGCCACCATAGTCCTACATGCAATACCTTATGCACGGTAGCTTTGCCTGCGTAACGTCCTCCTATTATTCCCTCATGAGATTCTGTTAAAACTCTTAGTCTTTCGTGTTCTAACACATATCTTCGCAGGATGTTATTTGCACCCATTGTGTATAAATGTCCTACGATCATTTGATAGTCTGCAACTCGGACTATCAGGTTTTTCTTTTGCACAGTGTTGTATTCCTACGGCGCAGTACCTATGCTCAAGTATTGAATGATATTTGCAAAGTATCCATCAGAAATCTAGACTGAAAATAGTTGTGCGTCCGGGAAGTTGCCCTCTAAATTCATAGGTTCTTCCTCGTTTGTGACCCTTGATAGGTGGTCAGGTCTTGCATTCAATTTTCCTAGCTTGACTATTACTTCAAAGTCAAATTATTGAAATAGTAGTAGCCATTGACATATTCTCCCCCCCAACAATGGCTTGTTGACTAGGTATTTCAGGGTTGAGTGATCTGTGAACATATTAAAGTGTTTTCCCAATAAGTAATGTTTGAACTTATGTAGTGCATAGACCATAGCTAGGCCTTCTCTCTCTGTGGTGTTGTATTTATGTTCTAATTCTAATAGATTTCTGCTTGCAAAGGCTATAGGGTGATCCAAATCTCCCGCTTTTGGATGCGCCAAGATAGCTCCAAGTGCTATGGATGATGCATCTACATGTACATGGAATGTCTTCTCCCAGTCTGGAAATACTAGTATTGGCGTGGTGACCATTTTTTCTTTCAACGTATCCAGACCGTGTTGACAATCGTCATTCCACTGAAACTTTGTATCTTTTCTTAACAGTTTTTCCATTGGCGCGGTAATCTGCGCGTATCCTTTGATAAACTTTTTGTAGTATCATGTGTGTCCCAATGTCTCTCTTAGTTGACGAACTATTTTAGGTGGTGTCAAGTTAACAATTACTGCAATCTTTGCAGGATCTACTAGTAAACCTTGTTTGCATACTATATGGCCCAATAGTATCCCAAACGATGTTCCGAATATACATTTTTTTATGTTTAGCGATATCTGGCACTGCCTACATATTTCTAACATCATTCATAAGACCTATACATGGTCTTTCAATAAGCTATAGATTGTCCAATCGTCCAAGTAGACCTCTAGAAACTGGTGGATAAATTCCTTAAACGCGGCGATGACTACTCTGGAAAATATTGTTGGTGCATTATTCAGTCCAAATGGCATGACTGTGTATTGGTAAGATCCCCATTCTGTAGAAAATATGGTCTTGTATATTTCTTCCTGTGCTATCTTTATATGGTGGTAGCCTGAGAATCCATCAGTGAATGAGTAAACTTCGTGTCCTCTTACGTTCTCCAACACTTCATCCGTGAAAGGTGTAGGGAACGGGTCATGTAGGCATGCATTGTTCAGCTTCCTTAAGTTGAGCATATCCGTATCCCTCCTTATTTTTTTTCCTGAACTACCATCGGGATTATCCATTCTAATTCTTCCACTGGTTCTATGATTCTGGCTATGAGAATCCTATCGATCTCAGCTTTGAATTTTTGTTTATAGATTGGGTTCAATGTGTATGGTTGTTCTCTGATCAGTCTCACTTCATATTTGAGTGGTATCTTCATTTCTCCTATATCTCCTACTATACCCTTCATCTCTATAAATGTTGTGGGAAATAGGTCGTTGTACTCGTGCAATAACTATGTTATGCTTTCAATTGTTTGCTCATCCCAGTAATCTCCAATGCTGGCCATTTTGGGATTCTCGACTGTCCCAATGTTGACTTTCTTCACCTTGATCAACGCAAAAATGACTTCTTATTCTATAGTTGGACCCTCCACTTCTCTTTCACCTTTCGATTCCTCTATCTAAATATTGCATGGATCGTCTTCCTCTGGTGTGTCCTTGTGCACATGGTAACATGACAACAATTCCTTGACTATCTATTTGTTCTACTGTTGTTCTTCTGTTATGAATTCGACTTCTGGTTCCTTGATGAATATCATCCCTCTTATCTGTTTAAGAGCTGCATCTATGTTGGGGTTTTCATGCTCGAATGAAAAAGTGATTGTAAAATTCTGTTGCAATGTCATCCAGGTTGCAGTTCCTTTACGCAATTCCTAGTTTGTATACCAGTTTGCCGGTATGCCCTCTAAAGTGTGTATGAAATGATGAGGCCATTCATGTGGGGGTGTCATTTTCCATAGTGTTCTGCACTTCTCCAAGTGTTCTGCTAGTGCCCCCTATCCATCGTACCTCTGCTTCTTGTTGTCTTTATGTTCTGCGTCGAACCTTATGCGCAGTAACCACTTACATTGGTACCAATTTCTGATTGTCTCTTTCTGTGCGCCCTGCCATCTTGCAGGTGTGGCCTTGAGTGCTATATCAAGTGCTAAGAGTCTCTGATTCTCTAAAACTTCATTTTCATACTGTGCCAATAATACTTCCAGATCGTTTATTTTGTGGAAATTGGGTGGTTCCCTTATTTCTGTGCCTACCCATCTTATTGCGCGGTCTATTCATGCACATATTCTCATGGAAACTTTGTGTAGCCTTGTTTGTCCGTTCTCGAACCTAGTATCTGAGTCTGTTGCACATGAAGTAATTCTCCACCAATTGAGTATCCCATCTACAACTGGGTTCACGTAATCCTCATCGCGTGCAGTTATTCTGTACAACTGGTTGATTTCCTCTAAGTCTTAGAAAGCAGGTTCTACAAACCTTTCCCCTTCTAATGGGTCTAATGGCGCGATGACCCTGTATTCCCCTGACTCAAATGTCATTTTCCTTATTTTCAAATTGATTATGGCTTGGTTGTCAAACTCCCAATCTAAACCAAGCAACGCTGGATATGGTGTTGTGTCGTCCACTATTTCAATCACTTCAAAATCTGCTTTAGTGCGCACTCCATTCAGGTCTACTGTTACTCCTTTCGGCCTACCAATTGGTAGGACTCTGTGTTGGTTTGCTAATTTCAGTTGAACATGTGAGTATCCTAATGTGGGATCTCCCATGCATTGCCATGTCTTCTTTGGTAATACATTAACTTCAGATCCTAGATCCAGTATGATATATCCCATGTTGAAATATTCGATGTTGGCATTTAGTTTGAACTCCCTACTTGTTCTTCTCCTTGTATGTAGGTGATTGATGGTTTTTTGTTCTAGTTCACCTTTCGTCTCTATACTACATTTTTCTAGTATGTTTTGCAATATTTTGACAAATGATGGATCATTTAATACTTTTACACGTGATTGCAAAAAGCCTTTGATTGTACTTACTTGTCCCATGGATTGCATTTTGTTGGTATGATCCAATAACTGAGGCATATTGTACGCTGGTGCTTCCTTGTTTTGTTGCGCAATTAAATTTGATGCAATGTCGTCCTTCTGAAATTCTTGTCTGGCTTGCTTAAATATCTCCTTCTCATTTTGCGCGTCAAACTTCTTCCTTGGTTCAGCATTCTTCTTCACCCATTGGTGTTGTATTGGATCTTGTCGGACTGCGTCATTTCCTATTTTAGCTCCTCCGCGAGTAACTATGTTGATGTTTTGTTCTTCATCCCTCGCTTCGGTTGAAATCCACTGAACATTCTGGTTGTTCTGGTTCCTCTTTTCTTGGATATTTACTAATAGTGTCGGACATTATTTTGTATCATGGTCTGATGCATGACAATACAAACACTTTTCTAGTGGAAGTGGACATTCCCTTGCATAATGTCCCAGTTGTTGGCAATTGTGGCATACCACTGGTCCTCGACCTCTTCCAAAACCCCCTCTTTCTCGTCCTCCACCTCTGTATCGCACTCGATCTCCTCTTAGCGCGTATACTGAGGTGCCTGATTATATTGCACGGTATTGTACTGAGGTTGTGTTGTGTTGTACTATGGTTGCGTAGTATTATATGGTTGTTGTGCAGTATTATATTGTTGTTGCACAGTGTTGTATGGGGCTGGAACTTGGTTAAATTATGGTGTGGATTACCCAGTCATCATTTATGCCTACACTCTATATGCATCTGATGTCCTCTCTCGCATCAATTCCATAGTTCTACAATCTTTGTCATCATGGCCCACTGACTTGCAAAAGTTGCAATATGAACTCTTTGGGATTGTCTGGTATTTCTGCATCATTGGGCATTGATATGGATCATGGCCTGATTTCTTGCAAATTTTGCACCATATTCCTCCTGTTGGTAACGGATTCATCATTCTTGCTTCCATATACTACGCAAATGTTGGACATTCTTTCTTGTGGTGCCCTTCAGTCCTACATGTAGTACACCAAACAACTTCTCGTTTGTCCTTACTTTTATTATGGTTTAGATGGAACATTAGGTTCTTCAAATCCTCCTTCAGTTCTTCGATGGCTGGGTCCATCTGTTGATACCGGTTTTATTCCAGTTGGAAGGCTTCCTGCAGAGCCTCTTCCTACGTCTGAAACTTTTGTTGTTGCAGTGGATATTTTTAGTGTGGGAGCAGTGAATTGACAAACAGGTGCCTATGTTGCATATCAGTCATGAGATATTTCAACTTTCCCTTCAGTCACTTGAATCTTTGGTCAATCTCCCATACAGATTCTCTCAGTTTCTGTCTAATTTCGATCATCTCATTCATGTACCGATCTTCTGAACTTGGCTTTTGAAACTCGTTTATCAACAATTTCTTGATATCTGTAATTTTTATGGTTGTCCCGGGTGGATTGTTTGTAGCTAAACTCATGTACCAATCCAGTGTGCAATCCATTAATGTAATCTCTAGTTGTGCTAGTTTAGTATCTTCGTATGTGATATGTTTTTCTTCCCAAATATTCTCACAGATGAACAAATTTTTTTCTGGGTCCTCCGACGCTTCTCCTTTAAATTCTAGTAACTTGATGGTGGGATCATGTTCTGCCATTCTGAACGCTGAACTACTACCTCCGCATGGTGTAGATACTTGACTAGTGTTGCCTAAACTGGCTCCTCCAGTTTTTTTTTCCTTGTGCACTTCTTATTGTCTGACTTCTTCCGAACTTCGGTTGTCTAAACAGCGGTGTATTAGTCGCACATGGGTTTATGGGTTCCATAGTGACATTAATATGGATAGGATTTTTGCCTTCTCTTCCCGTTCTTGGACCTCTTGTCTTCCTCTCATATGTTATGCCCAAGATTTCCTTAATATGGTCCACATCTTGGAGATCCTCTTCATCATCGTTTTCCAAGCCTTCCCTCGTAGCTACGGCTCTGTTCTTGGTATTCACCTTGTATTGGTAGAGTACTCTGCTACATGTATTTCCAGTTGTCGCCATGATCCGCTTGATCTGGTCGTCATCCATCATGATTAGGTCCAAGGGTTCCTCCTTCTTTCCTGTATCCTTTCCTCCTTCCATTTCTCCTTTTTCTATCAGTGCTTCCCCCCTTCCCCCATGCACGCAAGGAAGTTTAGTTGTCTGAATCCATTGTCATTGCACCTTTTTTGTATAGTAGTATTTTAATAGAAGTATACAACGATCTAATGTACCTTCCCTGAGGTTCGCGTAGAAACTCTTGTTCCATTGCGTTGTACGACTTCGTTGTGTCTACTGCAAACTTTGTTATAAAGCCTGCCACAATACTGCCAAGCCAAAAATCTACTACGCAAGTGAATTTGTTGTTCACCTGCAATAAATGCTCAATCTGTACTGGGGTCCAATCTAACTGTCGGATCCAATTCGTTGCATGGATATCCTTCAACCTTAGTATCCACTCCTGCAATAAGTGTGGAAAATCATAGAAAAATACTTCATGCAAATCAGTAAATGTGTATATCTCAAGATATCTGTGGGGTGTTACTCTAGGGTTTCTATTATCTTTTTGTGCAAACTCCAGATCTTTTGTTCTTAGCCAGCTTTCAATCTTTGATTTTGTGGGATTCCACGGTCTCAACATCCCCTTCTAGTGGATCATTGCTTTCTTCTCTACTTTAGTATTCTCTTGATCTGCCTCCCACAGATATTACGTATATTTTACCATATCTTCAACATATCTCATCTACACAATCCTCTATTGTTCCTACCAATGAAAATGAAACCATTTTTTGGTTATCTAGATATATATATCTTGTCTGAGTCTGTATTAAGTGACCCAGGGTTCATGTCTGTTCAGGTTTCCAACAAAGCCTCTAAAACTATCATCCCTCCGGGTAAACCAAAAGGCAACGCAGCGCACAGGGTGCACTGCGCCGTCTCACCCAAGATAGTATTAATGGGTGGCTGCAAGACTCATGTGTTTGCAACCTAAGATTGAGTGGGAGATATGAGAATTGTGCATTGAGAGTTCTATTATAACTTATTAACGCAATACATTGTTATTACGATTATGTAGGAAATATAATAACTCATTCATTTAGCACATCTGTACCTACTGGAGACAATAAATAAATACATGCATTCAATCATATGACACAAATGTTATCGTGGTTCACCCCCCATGGGCTACGTCCACAAAGATCTGGCTCTTAGCTCTTTTATTATAGTCGTTATGTCACTACAATGTTGCGCACTTTACAACTCTTCTCATTCAGGTTAAGATATATTATGAGGCAGACTAGATCGCATCAAGCTCCTCAGCCTGCGATCTAACCCTTAATATCTACCCTCCACAGTCCTCTCTAGCTCAATAGCTTACAAAATTAGGTCATACAACAAAATATTACATAGCATTCGTTATTCCCATTTGTCTCTATAAGACCTAGGTAACTCTATTTATACGTTTATGCATCTTCATTCATTACAATACATTGCAAAAACCCTAACCCTAATGTTGTTAGGTCTTCCATGCATGCATGTGTGATGTTCTTCCTTCCAGTTGTCGCTTTCCTCGTGCATGCTTTCTTTTCCCGAAATCGCCTTTCTTTCCACTTTGGTCTGCTTCCAACATCCATGTTTTGGGATTTTTGTTGCGCCTTTTTCTCATTCTTCAACTTATTCATTTCTACAAGTAGAGTTTTATTATAATTTCTCAAACGAGAAATTTCATTATCTTTGAATGATAGTTTTTTAATGATATTTTTAGTCTCTTTTTTGTGATTTTTTTTTATATTGTTATTTTGTTGTTGTTGGTCTTTTATCTATTGTACCTTGATGAGGTTTGTTGAGTGAGGCCGCAGGCCTATATTATCTTTAAGGAGAAACCTAGGAGGAGGTTGAGGGCTGAGAAATGGTTGGCAGCTATAGTTGGGTAGTCGCAAGCTTGAGGAGAAATCCTACCCGCAACTGCAGCCCTATTTTTGGTAGTCACAGCTAGAAACTGGGTTGAGGAAGCTGAGAGAAGAGGTCTTGGACTGTGGAAGAGGTAAGGCCACAGGACCTTGGGGAAATTTTGTGGAAGTTACAACAAACTACAAGGATGGAACAATGTCATTTGAAGGCTGAAAGGCGGGCAACAACAAGGGAAAAGATAGCAAGTTTGAGGGCAGCAGTCTATAAGAATAGACATCAGGTCTAAGGAATAGGCCTTGGACAACAGTATTGTTGTAAGTGTTTCTAGTATATTTTTGTAAAGGGTTGGGCCATTATCCCTAGTACAGGAGCCCACTGATTCTCAACATAAAGAAGATTGATTTTAAGACTGTATAGTTGTATTATGATGTGTTAAAGTTAGGAATATTAGTGTGTTTATGCTTACAGTTTGAATTGAGTAATTAATTGTAGAAGTATTAGACCAGATCTAAGACGTAGTAAAAATATAACATGGTATCAAATCAAGGTTGGTCACGACACTAGGAAAGTGTTGTTCTTGTTTTGGCTCTTGTTCCAGCAGGTCACCGTGGAGACTTGGTTGGTGGATAGTGGTGCTTCCCATCACATGATAGGGACACATAAAACACTCACTATTCAAAATACAGATGGGAAAGTTCTTTCTTGGCCAAAGGGGATGAGTCTTGACTCAGCAGAATTCATTGGGACTCATGATGACAGTCTCTACAAGCTGACATGTCAGCCAACTCAGGCCCTAGTACATGATAGTGATGATATATGCGAGATTTGGCATAAAAGATTGGGACACTTACATCATCAAGCACTACCAATATTAAGGAAGATGGTTACTTGTCTACCATAGTTTGAAACTAAACACTAGGAAATATGCAGAGAATGTGCTCTTGGAAATAATGATAAAGCTACTTTTTCTAGCAATGATAGTAGTTCCAAGGAGATCTTAGACCTATTACATTCAAACACGAGTAGAACAATGTCGGTTCCATCTACTAGTGGTTATCGGTATTATGTGACATTCATTTATGACTATTCCAGAAAGACATGGATATTCTTCATGAATACTAAGGATGAATTCTTTAGTCGATTCAGAGAGTTCAGGGCTCTGGTGGAAAATCAAATAGGGAAAAAGATCAAGATATTGAGGTTTGATAATGGGGATGAGTATGCTTCCAGTGAGTTCAAGAAATTATGTAAGGAAGCAAGGATTAAGAGGGAGATGGCAGTGCCTTTCAACCATCAACAGAATGATGGTGCAGAATGAAAGAAGAAGACTATAATTGAAGCATCCAGGGCAATGTTGCATGAATAGGATCTACCCAAGATTCTTTGGGCAGAAGCATGCAACATTGTCATCTATGTTTGGAACATGAGCCCTCATAGGATCTTCGAGGATAAGACTCCTAAGGAAGCATTCACATGAGAAAGACCAGAGATAGGACATTTGAGGATCTTTGGATGTCGTGTCTACATCCATGTTCCTAAGGAGAAGAGGATGAAATTAGACCCCTCTCTGAAGAAGGGCGTATCTGTGGGATATAGTCAAACAT
>JASDQU010884354.1:2480-28100 GCA_032191745.1 Picea mariana
ACCCAAGAGGATTTTCAAAGAGGTTGTTCAGCAGATGTTTTGGCAATGAAGGGATATGAGTTGGCCTGATGCCAGGTAAGCATGTGTGGTGCAATTTAGGGTTATAACAGTTGCGTCGGCCATTTATGCAATCCTTAATCCTTTATGCAGTCCTTAAGCCTTCTATTGTGTCAGCCATCCCTGAGTCGGTCCTGAGTTACTGGTTACTCTGATCTACATCAAATCTTTTTACCCTTTTTGTGTCATTGATGGGGGATACATTAAGGCCCTCCTGTGATGAGTCTTTTCCTATCAAATTCAACTTATTATCTAGGAATTAGACTTAGAAACTAATTGGTACCTTGGAACCTGCATGCCTCAATGGAAGGTTTCCTCGCTTTCGACAATGGGTTTTTATTATCTACCCCTGATCAAGAGATTCCGTCAAGTGTTCGACCTTATCTCATTAATTCACATCCGTTGGATTGTACCAGAGTACCTTGGGAGTCATTGACATTAATGGTTATTTCCCTTATACTTGTTAACGGTATACACTAATGACCGATAATCAAGTGGTTTCTACCATGTTCGACTTCAACACATGTATTCACATGGTTAGATTCATACTATAGAGTGGTGGATATGAAGACCCTGGATATTTTCTGACAGATCCAGGTTGCATTGGAGTATATTCAGTGTACTGTTACATAGATCCACATTGTATGTCTGGTGTCTATGTTCAAATTTGAGTCTTTAACACATAGATCCACAGTGTATTTTTGGCGGCTATGTTCATATTTGAGTCATATTGGCATGGATCCACAGTGTATGTTTGGTGGCCATAACCTAACTTACTTGACATGGATCTTCGCATGTCGACATTTATGCTCTGAGTCATTTGTATTCTGAGTATGGGAATTCCTACCTCAATGATGATATATTATTGTACTGTATTTACTTGTTTGTTGGCAGGTTTTCGACCAACTGTTCCTTGTTCCCTACACACACTCGACAAAGCATTTCAACTATCACTCTGTTCTAACTTCATACTTTGGGAGCCTCTCTGTTACACATTATTTTTGTCATCCCTATGAACGTTAATGATGTAAACCTATATGTTTCCTTCAGAGGGGTCAATAGCCTGAGTTCCTGAAGAAAGAAGGGAGAAGAACTTTTCCTAAGAAAAGAAGTTGCATTTCCTTTTGTAAAAACCCTATTAAAGAGGATGTTCACAGGTTTCTATATAGGCAGGGTGAAAAAATGCTTGATTTTCGTAGGCTGCACCATAGTTAGGCCACGAAGTGTTCGCAGGTTTCTATATAGGCAGGGTGCGAAAATGCTCATACGTGGGAAAAACGAGAATCTTCTCGATGCTTCTAGAAGGAGAAACTTCCACGGTGAGGTGGCATCCAAATGGTTTGGATATAACTCACTTTCATGATTTAGTGGGATCATCCTAACCTCCTCACCTTGTCCTCTTCAACTTATAAAAGGAGAGGAGCTCTCATGGAGACCCAAGTACCACTCTATCTGTTGGGTTGTCCCAAGTCACTAGAGTATTGCATTTTATGTCATACAAAGCTTCAAATGGGCTCATCTTCAATGAGGCTTGATACCCATTATTGTATTCAAACTAAACCAAATGAAAATAATCTTCCCACTTGGATGGATTATCCAGCACATACATCCTTAACATGTACTCAATCACTTGGTTCACTCTCTCTCTCTATCTATTTGATTATGGATGATATGTTGAGCTAAAATTCAAATTTATTCTAAACCCATTAAACAATCCTCTCCAAAAGTTTGAAGTAAACTTTGAATCTTTGTTTGAAACAATTGCCATAGATACTCCATGCAACCTATCAATTTCCTTCATGTAAATTTCTACAATATTAGTTGTCTTATGAGTCATCTTGATTGGAATAAAATGCGCAGCCTTTGTCAATTTATCCACCAATACCATTATTGAATCATGTTTCCTTCTTGTTATGAGCAATTGAGTGATAAAATCAATGTTTACCACTTCCCATTTCCTCTCTAGGATTGGTATTGGTTGTAGAAAATCTATTGGGTGTCTATTCTTAGATTTCACTCTTTGACATTCCATGCACCTGGAAATTTAATCGGAAACATCCTTCTTCATTCCTAGCCAAAAGTATTGGCTTCTTATTGTAGCAATGATTTTCTCCTAACCAAGATGTCTGACATATGGAACATTATGCATTTCTTTTAATATCAAATTCCTTAATTCTTCGAAATTAAGAAAATAAATTGTGTTTACATGTATAAGTATTCCATCTTTTTTCATCTTATACTCTTTACATTTCTAGTGTACATCTTTCTTCTGTAAGATTTCTTTTACCTATAGGTAATGCTGGTATGTAACAACAACATCTAAAATTCTACTCTTTAAATATTATTGGTATATACTAATGGTTGTAGCATGCATGATATGTATCCTTCTATTAAGTGCATCGACAACTTTGTTTTCTTTTCCTTTGATATACTTGATGTCAAAGTCATACTCACTCAAAAATTCCATCCATCTTGTTTTCCTAGCATTTAAGGTTGGTTGTTCAAACAAATATTTCAAACCACTGTGATCTATCCTCAATTCAAATTTATTCCCCATTAAGTAGTGCATATGCATATTCAATGCATGAACTATGGTAACAAGCTCCAAATAATGTGTGGCATAATTCCTTTCATGTTCTTTAATATTTATGGAATCATAATTAATGACATATCCATTTTGAGTAAGGACTCCACCAAGTCCTTCTTTTCATGCATCTGTGCATACCACAAAACTTTCATTTGGATCTGCAATCTTCAAAATAGGTGAACTAGTAAGTAACTCTTTCAATAACTATTTTTTTTTCTCACTTTGTTGTCCATTCAAACTTAGTTCCATTCTCTTGTAAAGAAGTGATGGGATGTGAAATCTTGGAAAATCCTTATATAAATGTCCTATAGTATCCAACTAATCCCATCAAAGATATGATCTATAAAACATTCTTTGGTGATGTCCATCCTCTAATGGATTCAAGAAAATCCTTATATAAACATCCTATAGTATCCAACTAATCCCATCAAAGATATGATCTATAAAACATTCTTTGGTGATGTCCATCCTCTAATGGATTCAATCTTATCCGGATCCAATACTATGACTTACTTTGAAATTATGTGCCCCAAGTAGTGGATTTGATCTAGGTAAAAAGATCACTTTCTCGGCTTGGAATACAACTAATGCTCCCTTAGAAATTATAGTACCAATCTCAAATAATGTTCATGTTCTTCCTTTGACTTGGAATAAATAAGTATGTCATCCAAGAACAAAATGAAAAACTTATCCAGATAGTTTTTGATATGTCATTTATTAAGAACATAAAGGCAGTTGGTGCATTTTTGAATCCAAATGGCGCCACTACAAATTTGTTATGCTCGTACTTGATTCTAAAATATATCTTATTGATTTCTTCTTCATTGATTTTCACCTGTTCATATCCCGATCTCAATTCTCTCTTTGAACATATATTTTCTCCTCTTAGCTAATAAAAAAGGTCATCAATTTTTTTGTAAAGGGTAGTTCTTCTTCAAAGTGGATTTATTCAAATATCTAAAGTTAATACATAACCTCAATTTTCCATTCTTCTTCTTCACAAAGAGTATCGGTGCTCCCCAAGGTGAAAAACTTGGGCATATGTAACCTTTCTTTAACAATTGCTCTAGCTTCATTTGTAATTATTTTAATTCTTGTGAGCTCATTCTATAAGGATTATATGATATTGGGGTAGTTATGGAAACTAAATCAATAGAGAAATCTGTATCCCTCTTTGTTGGAAATCCTAGTATTTATTTGAATACATCCTCAAACTATTGCAACACTGAAAAATATTCAATACTTGGCCCTTTGGTCTTTTCTGGATCCTCCACATGGGCTGCATAGAATTGACATCGCTTCAACTGTAAGGATGAAATATCCCTTATAGAAATGGGTCTTGGAATACCTTTCACAAAGCTCTACTCTCCTTCTTCATCAAGACATGTACATGTCTTGTTATAGAAATATAGGACAACATGATGTGTGCCCAACCAGTCCATTCCAAATAGGATATCATAAGATCCTAATGGTATGATATTTACATCATCATTGGTATTCACTCCATTCAGATCTATTGGAAAACTCTGACAAGATCATTTATCCTTCTTTTGGTCCCAATGGATAACTAAACCAACCATGATCTTTCAAGGTTACTTTTCATCAAATGAAGTATGTCCACTATTTTAGGATCAATGTAACTATGTATTTCTCCTGGATCAATTAAAATATAAATGGTATGATTTGTAATCTTATCTTCTACTCAATCATATGGAACCGATGCTCTGCATGACGATATTCCAAGGCTGCATATATCCTTGGAATATTTATGCCCATTTCTTCCACTGTAGTAGCCTCTTGAATGTTTTGCAATGTTCTCATTTTGTCTTCATTGTGAGGGAAATCCTTGTAGATGTGATATTCTTTACATCCCTAACATTTTATTGGCATCCTTCCCCTTTTTCCCAAGGAGTCTTCCATGTTGGATTGATTCTTAGCATGATGATTTTGCTGATATGTATTAGGACTATTTATATTGAAAGGAGGTTTGAGTCTTTTTCTTCTCTGATCTTATTTCTCCTTCTTCTTATCCTTCCAATACTTATGACAATTTTCTCTCCCTTTTCCTTACTCATATAGGCACTTGGCCTTTTTGATGGTTTCTGCCAAACTCCCAGGTTCATTAAATTGAATTTTGTCTTTACAGAAAGATGGAAGTTCACTTAGAAACCTCTGAATTTTCACTTTTTCCTCTTTGATAAAACCCACATATCTTAGAAAATCCAAGAATTTATTTTCATATTCTTCCATGGTCACGCTCCCCAACTTGAGTCAAAGAAATCTTGCATCTTCTTGTCATAATAGTTCTTTGAAATATATTGTTGTTGGAATTATTTATTGAATTTCTTCCAAGAAATCCTTTTCTCATCAATGTGCTTGACTTGCTTCATCTGACCCCACCACATATAAGATTTTCCATGTAAATGGTAGATGGAAATCTTGGCCTTTAGGTTAGATGAGTAGCTATGCAACTGGAAATATTTTTTGATTTCAAGAAGTCAAGTTTCAACATCATATCCCCTTTTGTTTTCACCTTCAAAGGTTGGTAGCTTAAGCTTCCTAATCTCTCCTTGCAAATTGTCTAGTTAGTATCTTATTCTTTGATGCCTAACATGAGACACTTATGGGTGTCTCCTTGACTCTTCGGGTGCATAAAAATTTCTATATGAATGATTAGGTGAATAGTGATGTCTTGGAGATCTACTATCACTTATTGAGTGCCTAGATCCTCTGTAGTTATCCCTCCTTGCATGATTTATTCCTTCTTCCTTGTGTCTTGAGCCTGATTTCTGCAACTTTTTTAGACTTTGCAACAATTGAGTATTTATTTGATTTATCCCCTCCTATGCCTTTATGATTATTTCATTATATTCTCTATAACTCTGCACTTCCACCCTCAAACTCCTCATAGTCTCTACCAATTATTTTGGCTCCATGTTGGGTCTTTGTACTCTTCTGTTCGTACTTATTGATGTTGAGGGGTGTAAGACCCAGGGTTTGTCCATATTTGACCAACAAAAACCCCAAGACATCGGCATATCAATCCTCATCCAAGACTGAAGAAGGTCTCACTCAAGACACTGTGAGGATCACAGATACCATATGGTCTTGTGTCAGTGATGAAGGGTTAAATACACTGGAATCCATTCGGGTCATCATTCATATTTTCCATTTATTTACACTTAACCATTAACATCATGAAACATCAACACATAAATTCGTCTGACATAAAAACAATACAACATAGAACATAAATCAATGTGGATTTATTATCCTTCTTCAACCATCACATACATACATTAAGCAACTCATTGATTGACAACAACGAAACCTTTCTCTCTCATGCATTTTCCCAATGTTACATTACATAGATCCATACACATTCTTGAGACTATGCAGATATGGCAGACTCAAAATTACAACCAAAGACATTACAAAACATAGGATGAAAGTGAGCTTAGGAACGTTTATAATAGCTCTAAATTGTGGGATAACTAACTCAACCATTGAACAATGATTCCTTTCTTTGTCGCCCTTGCTTCCTTTTATTTCCTTCTCTACTCTAGGGCTCTAGGGCTCAGTCACTTTTAGTTCTTCTCCACTCGCTTTGCTGACTATCAGTCCCACATTCTTTTTTCACCTGCATGCAGTCCACATAGCCTCTTTAGTATCTTGGAAATATCAACTACCTTTCCATCTCATCTTCTTAATACTTTGCGATCCCTCGTGTTTCATGTAGTGATAATTTGGGGAGATTTCCTAAATATTTTTTTCTTGATTTCGGTGTGCATGCAGTGTCTTCTTTAATTTCTGGCATGCATCACAAAACTCATGCTGACGTGCATTGGAAAAATAGTAACTAGCATGCATTAACAAAAATTTATCTGTCGTGCATGCCTCTTATCACCCCTTGCACAACTGTTTAGGCACACACAAAACTGGAATAGGTGCACACAACTTCGTTTGTGTGCACGCGTAAAATTTACCAAAAAAATTGGGTGCCAACAAGCCCCCACCACTATTATTTGGCTCATCCTCAAGCCAAGTGCCTCATGGAGTAACTAATGCAAAGGATAGAATCATCTTCATGATTTCCTGAATGAACTCCTTGAATTGGAGATCGGGCTCATTGAGGTTAATCTAAATTTCCTGCGTGAGAAGAACAACCACATCTACATTGGTTGTTATGACCTCAGGATCTGTCAGGTCCATTGTGTCCATTTTCTCGATCAAGGGTAGTGAATGTCTCAACATGACCAACTAGAGTGGCTTCGTGTTGAGCCTTAGTTTCTATCTGTGCAATGACCTCATCAAGGTGCAAGGTGTGGTGGTCCTGCCAAACAACTTCAATTTCTTAGTGCACACTTGAATCCTATTACAATTGGGATCTTGTGTCTACATGACTAGAGAGTGCATGATATAGCTTAATGCATAGTTATACATTCTCTGAGGCAATATTTTGATTCCTCTCCCCAAGCTTGTAGAGCATAGTAGTGACAAAACCTTGTAACTCGTCAATAGGTACCTGTGAAAGGTTGTGTTCTGTCTTGGCCAAGTCGGAGGGGACCATGGCAAGTGGGATGAAACTTAGCACTCTTATTTGGCTCATTTCCAGATCATCGATGGATTGGGGTTCCTAACATTGTAATCGACACATATTAGTAGAGGGACCTTCCCGAACATTGGCCCTTCAAACTGTACACCGCATGGAAGTACAGGATATGTAATTGAATGTTCCTTCATGGCCTTAGAATTTTTTTTGCATGGGGTTTGTTGGAGGATTCCATGCCATATATGGTTATTGTTTTATGAAATCCAGAAACCATTCAAGAGTGAAACTGTAGAAGTAGATTCGTTCATTGGATAGATATCGAGGTTGTCCACTTTTTCTCTCCAACAAATTCCTAAGATCAGAATGGAAGAATGTTCTTAGAAATCGGGGTAAAATTAATGAGTGATAACAATCCACTCATCCTTTATATAATGAAGCTATAATAATGGCTGACGTTCATTGAATGATAATTTATTGTCCAGTCCCTTCTGTGAGTTGGTTGGTACCACCTTCCATCCTATCCATCGAAGACGTCGTGCCGGATGTTGATTAGTCATTGTAGCCTTAATGTAAATATTTTTGTGAGCCACCAAAATTAAGTCTGCCTTTATTCTAAATCAGGAAAAATGTTCTCTTATCAGGGACATTAATGACCCCATTTTCCTGAAATTGGATGAATTTGACGCGATGTAACTACCTACGTATTTCAATCATTATTATCACAAATTTATTTATGTTTCCAAATCTTGCAGGTTGTTGATGACGTAAATGACTCCATACATGCATGAGTCTTATTCTCTAAGGTCATCGTGCATCATTCATGTGCACCCATACATTAGTTCTCCCTTGATTAATTGGTCACAATGACGCCTGGCTGGTCGCGACGCTTCTTCACACATGCCCATCCAGTCAGTCTTATCCACCGAGGAACTAGACTTGGTCCTTCTAGATCTGGTGGCATCCAATGAATCCCAATTACTTCTTGATTCCTGTGCAGCTCGACTATTTTCACAATGGGGTTGAGTGGGATTGAATGAGTGGAAATTCTTTCTATTAGTATCCATGTCCATCCTTAGCTCATGCAGCTACCTTACTTTCCCAATAGAAAATCGTGGAACCAGGGGAACATAGTGATTTCTCAGTGGTGTGCACTGGGACTTTAGATAGAATTTGTGCACCCTGAACCACTTATTTTATACCCACCACCATTCATAAGAACACCTGTATCGATGGATATCTACCCATGGTCTAAATATTTCTCTCATCAAATATTCAACAGTTTCCCACTCATGGGGAGGTTCTCTATGCATGGCCCACCTTTGCACAAGTATTCATATGATCATTGTATCGAGCGAAAATACATGGTGGTGTTTAGGAATGTACTGCATCTAGGAAATAAACGCATCCATCGGATCCAACCCATCGAACTGATATGATCCAAATTATTCTTCGGGCAATTCAGTGGTAATACGGGTGCATCACCTTGTCAAGACTTAATAAAGATTGTTTGTCCACCTTTACATGGCCTCCTATGAATCAATATCATATGAATTCATTCTTGTCCAACTCAATTCTCCATCCACCATGGGATCAACATAGTCTTCCCTACACCCTGTGATCTTACAGATATTTTCAATGATTGAGCTCCTCACATCCTCATCTACTGGTTCATTGCATTCATGCCCCTCATAGGGATCCAATGGTATGATCACACGCAAGGTGTCATTCTCAAATGACATATGTCACTTCTTTAGATTCAACACAACATTGTTATCGAAGGCCCAATCAATGCCAAGTAGTGCAGGGTATGGATCAAAATCATCCATGATATCTATCACTTCAAAATCAACCTTTTTCTTTACCTCTTCTATATTCACTTCGACTTGCTCCAATCAACCTATAGGATATATTTTGTACTAATTTCTCAATCGTATCTAAATTGGAGACCAAACCAAGTTTGGTTTACCCATATATTCCCATGACTTCTTAGGCAGAATGTTTATGTCAAAACCCAGATCTGTCATGACTCCATCCATTTCATAACCACTGAGTTCAATTGTCATCTTGAACTCCCTTCCGGTGTACTTTTTCTTACTCACCTGGCACACATCCCTTTCTGGTAGGGGGGATGATATAACTCTATCTATCCATTTTTCCCCCATGTAGGCTGCTATCATATTCGTCAACTTTCATGCAACATTAGGATCACTTAACAATCGTAAACAACAACGCAAGAAGTTACTTTATCTTTAGGCTCTTTTTCACAATGCATGTCGCATAGTGTTTCTTCTTGTAAAACACACTGCAACTCTTCATGTACATGTTCCTCTATCACCTTCTACCTTTCATGTCGCAACTCTTCTTGTCTACGCACTTATTCTAGTGACCTTTGCGTTGTGCATTTATTTCCTCACACACCCTAGCTTACTCCAAAGATATTTGCATGGTGCACTTCAATTCTTTGTGGGTGCAAGCCTATTACAATGACCTTTTTATTGCTCATTATACTTTCTCTCAAATCCAGGGCTCTTCAAGAAACCTCTATGTCACGTGCTGCAGCTCTTCTCGCACTGTTTTTTCCTCTATGTCCCTCTACCCGTCGCACACAAATTGCATATGTTGAGTGGAATAAAACTTAGGAGGGGGTTGTGATGCCTTTCTTATCTTCCCCTCTGGATTTTGACTTGATATCTCACCATGCTCAAAGTCCATTCCCATATTTTCTCCACCTGGAGTTATCACCTCCACATCAACTTCATCATCATTTTTATGATTCTCGTGCGGATCTACAGTCACCATATTGCAATGATCCTTCTTCTCTTCCCACTTATTGAACAAGTAGAAACAATCCTTGGTAATGTGTTCGGGGCTGTAGCAATACCCACAAAGAGCATGCAGGTTGGTATAAAATCTTGACACATGGAATATTTCACCATAGTTAAAACAAGTGGGGGGCATACCTCCCCCTCCTCCATATCCTCGTCCCCTTCCATTTGGATATCATCCTCTAGGACCTCCTTTGATATCCTCCTCTCTCAACACCACCATGGTCACCACTCTTATGTTCTCCTTGCACCTAGAATACATCATGGATATGATCTTGCATCAGTTGGAGTGACCAAAATTTGTTCACATCGTGTCCCACAGAATTGTAAAAATTGTAGGAGAAAGTATGATGTGTTTCCTAATATATCTCCAATGTTGGGAAGTAGGGTGGTACATGGCCCTTTTGTCTAAAAATTTCACAACCATTCCATCTAAGGCCCAACAGGAAATGGATTCAAGCACCCATCGCCATATAGTTTACATTTGAAGGAAATTCATCTCTATGATTCCCCTTTGATATGCACGTTGTACACCATATGTGCTCACACATGACTTTGGACTTTTCCATATCCTTCAATTGCATCATCAGATTGGCCAGTTAAGATTGTACCTGTTTCAAACATGTCGATGATGGGGAAGAAGCCCCACAATGGACCATTATCTATGTTGCACATCCTTTATCTTGAACATCAGTCTATCCAACAAAATATTGAACCATTGGTCATAATCCCACATGGTTTCTCCATGTTTATGCTTAATCTCCTTAATCTTTGTAATGCATCGAGATTCTGACTAAGGATCTTGGACTTCCTTAAGTACATATCTCTTGATTTTTGTTAGGGGGATCATCTGTCCTACTGAATCAATGGCCTTGTACTTCATGTACCATGTCAAGGCTCTGTCCATGAATGTGGTCTCCAACTATGAAATCTTTGATGCCTCATCAGTGATCCTCTTCATAGAACATATCACTTCACATGTGAAACAATGTTGCTCTACATCATCTCTACTTTTTTCATGGAACAAAGGTAATATTAGGGTACTATCTTGATTCGTCATCCTTAATCTCAAACTGTGTCCTCCAAATTGACTATTGGGTGTCGGGGATCTCAATACTGATACTCTTCTTGGCGAATTAGCACTGACTTCATCTTCTTTATCACTCGCCACTTCTCTTATTTCTTCTCCTACTCTTTCCTCTACTCCAATTTCCTCACTATTTGTTGTTCTTTCTTCTTGGCTACAAATGTGCAAGGGGGGTGGTTCAAAGTGGGGGTAACCCCATATTCTTCTAACATTTCTCATGAGGGAACCCAAAGAGTTTACTACTTACATTCGTGCAATACTATCCATTATTGTTAACTCTTCTCCCCCACCACTAGGGGATCCTCCATCTTCTCCTCCTTCCTCTACACCTCATATTCCTCTGAAGTTGTGGCACTCCACAATATCCAATGGGTTCCAACTTAATCTTCTGGGCCCCTACTATCACTACTACCAATATCTTCATTGGATACCCTACTCTCAATGTTGCACCTATGCATGGGAATATCCTCACCTCTACTCCTCTATGACACATCACACTCTCCTGACATTCCTCCTAGTGTGGACTCCTTACTATTCATTTTGGGCCTGATCCCTCATTGTGCACCCCTTGCTTCCTTTAGTCTACTTCTTTGTTCTGATCTCCTCCTTGAATCAACTCTTCTTGTGTATCTTTTGGATCTCTCTCTCCTCTTCTCTTCGAGGCCCATCCTATTCCTCACCTCAACTCAACAACTCCTAGATCCTACTCATTGGATCCATCTCCTCTCTCACTTTTCCCCCATCTTCTCATCCCCCCCCCAACACTAAGGGAGTCTACTCATCCATCATGTCGGTCTCCATGTGCATCATCCCCTTCTCCACAAACAACATGTTTATCCATAGTGGTATTTCTTCTAACCGCCTTCTCCTAGGACCTTCCGTGAACTTTCTTTCAGCCTCGCTAAAAGAATCAATGTACTAACAACAACAAATTAAATTATATACCCTTCCTTAACTCGAGAAAACCAAAAATTGGTGGCTCGAGTCCACTTGTTATCCAATTCCTTCAGCCTATCGATCGTGATTTGATCCCAAACCAATGGTTCTTGAGACCTCAAAGTAGTATTAGTAGTAGTCTGCCTCTTTAACCATTCATACAATAGATAGGGAAATTCAACAAAGAAAATTTCATGCATATCAGTGTAGAGATACTTATCCTTCCATATAACATAATCATTGCAGCTCTATTATATTTCTTTAACCACCATATAAATACATTAAGAAACTCATCAATTTACGGCAACAGAGCCTTGATTTATCATACATTTTCCCAGTTTTACATTACATAGCGCCATGCGCATTCTTGATACTTTATGGATATGATAGAATCATAATTACAACCAAATAAATTACATAACATAGGCTCAAAGCGATCTCAGGGACATTTACAATAATTCTCAATTGTGGGATAACTAAATCAACCATCAAACAATGAAATATTTTTTTGTCTCCCTTTCTTCCTTTTATTTCCTTCTCTACTTTAACACTCAGTCGCTTTCAGTTCTGCTCCACTCTCTCTACTGTCTGCCAATACCACACACTTTTGTCACTTGCATGCAGTCCATGCAGCCTCTTTGGGATTGTGTCAATCTCAACTACGTTGCTAGCTCATATTCTTACTGATCCATGATCCCTCATGTTTCCTATAGTAATAATTTAGGGATATTTCCTGAAGATTATTTTCTTGATTCAAGCATGCATGCGACGTCTTCTTTAATTTATGGCATGCATTATAAAACTCTTTTTGATGCACATTGGAAGAACTAGAATTGGCGTGCATTAACAAAACTTGATCTGGCACACGTGCCTCCTATCACCCCTTGTACAACTATTTAGGCATGCACAAAACTAGAATAGGCACACACAACTTCATTTTTGTGTGTGCGCACATGATATTTACCCAAAACATTGGGTGCCGACACTCCACCCTGCTCCTATGTCCTTTGGATTTTGTCTCTTCATTACCCAAATTGATATTTACACCTTTGGCTTCTCTTTCATGACTATAGGATCTTTGTGAATCCTCGATTTCTCTGATCTAAAATCCTATCTTGACTTGATCTGCTTATACCCATAATTATGCAAAATGTGTAAGCAACCAATTTTGTTAGAGATTATTCATATTATCAAAAAATAATCAATTACTGCTATTAGTCCTTTTTCTTATCAATTCATGAACAATCTCATCACACTTCTCCATATTATAATATTTCAAGATTATTCTCCTCTGAATTATATTTCCAATGACCATTCTTATCCCCCAATCCGATCTCTGAGGTGAAAGTTATGGCTTTCTGAAAAACCCATTTCCTCCCAATTTGTGCATTTTTTCCACTAGTGCAATTTGAGTAGAGTTTAACTTATGCCGTCTGCAAAATAAAATATGTCGGGAACCAAGAAAACTTCTATATCAGGCACTGGTAATATTCATTATGGTGAAAACTAAAAAACTTTCATATCACCAATCTCTTTCTCCATTCAAATTCTACAACAATTTGGAATAAGAAAATATTTTTTGGAAAACATTCACTCAGAAAAAGTTGCCTATCTTGATGAGTAATTAAAATGTTGAGTAAATAAAATTTTCTAGTTTTATTATATTGGGTCCCTTTTCCTCCTTTGAAAATCCCAAAAATCCCCCAAAAGTGGCCTAGAATAATTGATTTTGGTCAGTTTCAGCATCCCCATTCCAAACTCCTTGGAATATGGCCAATTTCTTCATTTGGTATTTTCATGTCTGCTTTCCTGACACCCTGTAAAAATATAATCAGAAATGAAGTCTCTGTCAAAGAGTACTAGTTTATTCTTCAAAAATCAATCTTTTACAAATTTTGGAGAATTGGTGCATAATATAATTGAGCAATGGACCCCATTGGAACTTTTGTGGTCCTATTTAATGTGGACATACCCAGGAAATTTCATCTCAATCTAGGTTGTTATGCTTCTATTATGGCCAAAGTAAATTTTGGCTCCAAACTTGGTTTTCTTTTTTAAACATAGGTTATCATCTCCCTATGTGGAAATCCGTTGACATAGATATTGAGGTGTAACCTCAGGTCCACATGGCTATTGAGGTGGAACCTCAAGTCCACATGGAAACCTAAGGAGATGCCATGTCACCTCCCTTGGCCACCTTGGCCCTACCTCATCATACCTTGGACCTCCTTCCTTCTTCCCTCTCCCTTTTTGTCCCCTTTCTTTCAATTAATTTTCTTTTTATTTTTTTTTCTTTATTACGGGCCCACCTATACCTAGCTACCACATGGAACCATCTCATTAATCCATGTTACCTATGGGTTCCATCCTACACCTTTCCCCCTGGCATGCATCTTCCCCACCCCCAAATTAGATATATGATGGTGATTATTTCGGGTCATTGAGTTGCATACAGGTTATGCCAATCAAACATGATCGACGATAGATCTGATGGTGGAGAAGGGAGTAGATCAATAGTTGTAGAGATTTATAGGGGCTTGAAGTTACACAGGACTTGGGCCAATCCCAAATTCCCCTAATCGCTTACTGCCATGGTTCCACACAGTGCCTCTTAATAGGTTATGGGAGGTTGGAATTAGGCTCAAAAACCACATGTTGATGGGTCCAAATGGATTGTCAGGCAAGTAAGGGAGAATTCCCAATAGTAGGTCCCAATTAGACCTACTTTCATTTGGTGTAGTGTTTCTAACCAATATGTGGGATTAGTTTCCACTAAGAATTAAAATAATAAAAAGGGGAAAGACAATGAATTGTCCCCCAAAGAATCCTAATTAACTCTAAATCTAATCTAAACTGAAATAAAACTAATCTAACCTAATTACTTATAACCTATCTCGCAAGAGAAAAACTAATAGATGAGCACAATTTAAAGTGGTATTCTGAAAACAGAAATAGTTCATGGTAGCTAAGAATATGTTAAGACAATAATATTTTAGATATCATCTCAAGTAGTTGAAGAGGATGCCTGTAACATCATCCATGTACTCATTAGAAATCAAAACAACATAAGTATTCTAAATACTAAGCATAGAATTAGTCCATATGATTAACACTAAGAAAAACTTAAACAAAAAATATATTTGTAGAGTAGTCCCACAAGCATTTGAAAATAGTTATGACTTCAAAATGCCTTATGCTCTACATACATTCAAAAATAAGAGTATTATTAGTTTGTACAATGGGAAAAATTCCTCTATTGCATTCAATGTGTTCTCTTTTATAAGACAAGAGAGTATCCTCAACTCTTGTGATAGTTCATTTACTTTCCCTTTGTTTTGTCATTTTACATTTATAAAATAAACATGTGAACGTTACAAATAGAAGCTGAAGAGACTCCAGAATGGTTATTCTTTCCCTCAGAAATTTCACAAATGATATTTATTTACATATATTTTTAACTCTACCCGTTGGTGTCATCTTTTGTTCCTTGAGCTATTATGGGATTTTTTGGTGTTAGCATGTTGATTAAGTTCATTTTATCTTCTTCTTCTTTAGTTCAACCTTTCATCGTGCTCTTGGAGGTCTGATTTTGGTTCCTGTAGCTTCAGATATGACTGCTTGAACATTGCACACCCCATTCTCCGATTAAATTCGAGCCTTTTTTGTTTTCTACATTTTCCAAGAATTTCCACCCTTAATCTATCAGTACTTGTTGTGATATCACATTCTACTCTCTTCTAGCTTTCCGATGAGTTATCTTGGGCCTGATTTAATTTCTTGTAGCTCCAGATATGGCAGCTTGAAGTTTGCACAATCAATTTTCCCCCCAAATTCGTGACCTTTTGTTTTCTGAGATTTCTGATGTTTTTGGTTGTTGTTCTATCCTAAATTTTTCTACCAACACATTCTTTGTCTCGATACCTTTCCAACAAGGTATCATGGGCTCAATTCTGACAATTGTAGGTCAAGATATGCTCATTTGAAAAATAGTGCCCAACAACCCTTGATCTGTTTGTGTGTGAATCTGGGTTGTGATCCTTAACCTGAAAATAAAAATATCACATGCATAAGACAACCCAAAATTGAATGGTTAATATATCTTTATCCCCTTTAAATAATTTTTCTAAGAACTCAGGGAAGGCATAGGACCCAAAGCTTGTAATGTAATTTTGGCCAATTACCATCCTAGAAATTAGGAAAATAATAAAAGAGAAATGAAATAAGAAATAAAAAAATTAATTAAAATGACCTATGTTAATTAAAATTAATAAATTTACCCCTCTTAACTCACGTGAAAACAAAAAATTGAAAAATAATAAAATATCCCCCTACCCATGTGAAAATCAAAATTAATGAAAATAAAAAAAAATAAAAAAATAAAAACAAGAAAATTCCCCACCACCCACGTAAAAAGTAATAAAATAAATAAAAAATAATAAATATCCCCCCAAAATGAAACATATCCCAAATTATTTTAAAAGTTCAAATTTGAAATGTGTGCACATATGTATGTTGGCACCATTTCGATGTGTCATTGGGATCCCATGGTAAACCTCAGTAACTTCCAACTCTTACGATAACATTCTGATGGTACAAGACTCTAATGGGTTATAAATAATATTAAAATAACATTTATGATAGGTGCATAGTCTCCAAAATAAATATTAAAATAACCTTGCAACAAAAATATATTAAAATAATGCATGGTCATCCAGGTCTCGTGGTCGGAAGATGGCAAGTCTTGGTAAAAGTAAGTTTTCAATGGAATGACTCTGATGGCATACTTCTGATAAGCCTAAGTCCAAGATATATTATAATAACCCCAAGGTTTGTTTCCAAAAATATGTCAGGAAGGAGGTTTCGGAAAGTAGGAAGGGTTGTCTTAAGATAAATCCCAATGGGATAAAAAACATATTAAAATATTATAATAATCTAAGTTCCCATCCACGTGAAATCGTTAATAAAATAACAAAAAGCCCAAAATATTAAATAGCCTAAGGTTCATGAAAAGCATTAAACTAATGCTCGTCCCGATGGCTCATGAAAAATATTAAAATAATCATGGTAAATATCTTACTCTGATGGCTTACCACCAGAGTCCGATGGTCCGAGTGTGGAGGGGAGAGTCCCGATGGGATATAACATTATGATGGCTCCAGGATTTTTATGGGTAAGGATAATCCTTTCCACGTGAAACAAAATTAATAAAATATTCCCCATTACACGTGAAATCAAAAATCAATGAAAATCCCAAAAAATAAAATAAAAAATGCCAACCAAATTTCAAGTCAAATATTAACATGTTAATACAAATCAAGTTTAAGGTTGGTCGAGATGAATGTATGCTTCGATGGATAATCCTTCCAGGTGAAGGCTATCCACCATGCAGCAGCCCAATGATTGGGAGGTTGCTACATGGTGTATTAATTATAGTGAAATGTATGCCCATCCCATGCGGATCATGGCATGATAAAACTCAGAACCTGTATAGCCCGTATTCTGTTTCACTGTGGTTTAAAACTTGTCATTTCAACTTTCGGGACCTGTCCACTGACCTCTTAATCACTTATCACCGTGTCTTGTCACTCGTCGTCACCGCAGCCTGTCACTCGTCTTCTTCGTTCATGGTTTTCGATCGTTCTCACAGTGAGAGATCCACAAAATCTAGTCTCAAATATGATCTTAGCTGAATATGATCTTAGCTAGATGAATAGATTAGCAACGTAAATGCTTAATTTAATGTCTTAACCTACCACCATTTGAGCCCACAAATGTCTTGAGGAAGCTGGAATATGTATTTTGTGCACTGCGAGTTTGAATTCTGGAGTATTTTGTGCACTGCGAGTTCGAATACAAGGTAATTTCATAGCATTGTTTTATTAGCTCAAATTTAGAAGATCGTCATTTTCTCACGGGTAAGCTCTTAATCATAGATATAGTCAGCCACTTTAGTGCAGTGAGAGTTAATTGAGGACAATAGGGACCAAGCAGTTCACAACTCATCATGCATGCATAATTGATCCAAATTTCAAGATGTTAAAGGTGGTCCATGTCCATTTGCATCTTGTAGCCTTGCATTATGATATGCAAGACAAAGTGGCACATGTTAATGCAACGCCGTACCAAGGGAAAGTTCATATATTTTTCATTATGATAATTAATGGTCGTTTTTATTATTTTCTTTTTTCAATAACAATTTTTTTTTTTTAAGTTTATAAACATTGTTGATCCACAAACATAGGCAACGACCACCACATGTGCAGCATACTTAATACCACATCCAAGCTAGTTAGAGACACATGATAGAGGGGGAAAAGAACCAAACAATGCAATTTTGACATTTTCATTGAATTTGTAACTAAATCTTGGAAAAGGGTGTTAAAAATAAAATATAATACATGGAAGATGGGTTCAAGGTCCTATTCAAAGAGAGGGAGGAATATGAAAACATATGGACTACTCTAATAATTGAAAGGACATACATGATTATAACATTGAAACCTTTCCACAATGGAACTACATTGGCCCACATCTTGAATTAGGTACACAACACTGCTTAGTTAAGAGTGTGATCTTTGCAACTATGGAGCACCACTTTAATGAACAAGGGAAAAGATCCAAGGTCAAATTTTCAATGAAATGGAGGAACTATAATGTTTGACAGAATTCCTACTAAATTTGGAAAAAAAATTCAATGGAAAAGAAGTTGTGTTTTATCCACTAATTAATTTACTCTATTTAAAACGGGCATTATGAACTGAATGGTATTACATTAAATGAAATATATATTGGATTATATACCATCACATATATCTATTTTATGTTCCTAGCATGGATTCCAAAAGGATTCCTAGACAAAATCAGTAGTCAAGTTGAACAGTTTCATCTAGTCTGGGGAGGTAGGGAAAAAAGGGATAGTTTTAGCCTCCTGGAAAAAACTTAAAGTACCAAAATCTCAAGGTGGATGGGGCCTAATGAACATACACTAGAAAATTTGGGTCATTTTGTGACTGCTATTTTGACGCTCTTGGGACGTTATGTCGTGGATATTGCAACAAATCTTGAGTCTCTCAAATGTCGTATCATGGAACGTGGCAATTTCGATGAACTTTAATTAACGTCTCAAGCACGATGACAGTAGGGAACTTCTCACAATTGTGAAAAAAAAAGAAATACCATCGCCAATACAACAATATAGGCAAACTAAGTGAAACCAATTATTTGTCGCAATTGAGACGAAAATTTTCGTAGTCTATATAGCAAATTCGTCACAGAATTTTTTATTGTCGTCGAAATTGCGACAACAACTTTTCTTGGTTTATATAACAAATTTGTCGCAATATTTTTATTACCGTCGAAATTGCAACAACAACTTTTCTTGGTTTATATAGCAAATTTGTCGCAGGATTTTTTATTACCGTCTCAATTACGATGACAACTTTTCTTGGTTTATATAGAAAATTTGTCGCAGGATTATTATTGTCGTTGAAATTACGACGACAACTTTTCTTGGTTTATATAGCAAATTTGTCATGGGATTTTTTATCGTCATCGAAATTGCGACGACATCTTTTTTTAGTTTATATAGCAAATTCGTCGCAGGATTTCTATTGTGCGACGAAAAATATTTATTAAAAAAAAAAATGGGCGAAATAAATAAAATTTTAGTTTAGATAAATCTTGTGGGAATTAATGCTAACTTGAAAGTTAGCATTAATCCATGTTAATCCATTATGGGATCAAATATTCACTTGAAAGTTCTTTTAAGCTAATATATGGTAAGAGTGTGCCTCGGGAAGAGGCCAAATAAGGCCTCCAAATTAAAACTTTAGCCTAAAAACCAAAAGCGACTTGGAAATATGCATGAAACTATTAAAACTTTGCTTAAGTTGTTTGGTTTCCGTGCCATAATAATACAACCATGAAAAATCGATTACTATAAGTCCCTGCTGCCCAAAGGGCATGGACTAATAAAATAAAACAATCCTTGGAGAATAAAAATGAAAACTGAGGGGATATTATAGCTATAGGTAAGCATGAATGTATGAGTTCATAAAAATAATGATGTTTCAAGGAACACAGTTCTAACACAATAGATTGCATACATGATTTACTACAAAAGGTTTTCATAATTGTAGGAGGGAATTGAACACTATTTTTAGTATGTTCCTAAACATTAATACAAAGCAATTTCATCCTTTATTATGTTCCTAAACATTAATAGAAATCAATTTCATCCTTTATTGATTTTATCATTTTTTGGTATTCAAAATCTATGGGAAAATTATATTTTCTCATTTTTTGGTATTCAAAATCTATGGGAAAATTATATTGACGCTAGGAACAACATTTGGTAAGCTAATTGTATGCTCTCAATATTGAAGATATATATTCTCTTTATGTATATCTATGTGCATAAGTGTATTTAGTACTAACATAATGTTTTACAAGACAATTCATGAATGCTACATTAACATGCATTTTCTAGAAGATCCTAAAATATTCATGCTCAAGTACCAAAGGGAAATAAATGTACAATTCATGAATGCTACATTAACATGCATTTTCTATAAGATCCTAAAATATTCATCCTCCAGTACCAAAGGGAAATAAGTACCAAAGGGAAATAAATGTAATGAATGTTCACTAAACTACTTCTCTCAACAAAGAACTAGGATAATCCTCCAAAGAAACCATATTCCCATATGCATTCAATATGTTGATTAAGTTGATTCCATAAAATTGGTAGCAAGTAGCATTAACATGGAGCTTTCCTATTTCTCATTGCATTGACTACACTTTAGGGCATTAATTTGGTGGTAGCTTGGACTTAACCATGAGGTTTTTGGTTTCTTGTTTATCATTTCTTTGTTCAAGAGTTTATCATGTAATTACAATAATGATCTAAGGAAACCACCATTCTAGAATAAAAATCACAATTGACAAGTTATATTTACTATAAGTAACCATGAATGTATATGTGCGAAATAATAATGATATCGTTGAGTGGAACATAGTTTTGGAACAACATATTTTGTACAATATTTTCTACACAAGGCTTTCATAATTTTAGGTGGCAATTGCATATTATCATTACCATATTAAGAAATATCAATAGAAAACAATGACATTATTTATATATGTATTCCTCTTTTGATACTAAAAGTTTATCTATGATGAATATCTCTTGAAATTAGCACTAACCTTTCATAATCTAATTGTACACCTACTATAATGAAGCTATATATTTTGTTTATGTATAGTTGTATTCTAACATGTTTATTTATGAGAATATCTAGCCATGCTACAATAACATGGGTTTTCTACAAGAGCTTTACATCTTCACTTCCAAGTAAGTACAAGGCAATAACTATATGGTGATCTACTAAAATACTTATATCACACAAATAAAAAGAAGTATGCTATTTTTTTCAAAGTAGACATACGTTTTTTTTCTTTTTTCTTTTTAACTTTTATAGACATAAACCAATACGCTTCTAGCCATATAAGATTTCATACCAAAAAAAACCTATAAGTAGAAGGAAATAACTATAAAATCCATTCACTAAACTACTTCTCTCACAAAAATAAAAAGAACCACTTTCTTTTGTCAAAGTAGACTAGATATGGGATTTAATTTGTATAGAGATAAATCCATACACATATAGGCACATAGGATTTGATACCAATGAAAATATATAAACAAAAGGCTTAACTATAAATATGAATGAATCAACTACAATTTTGACATAATTCAAAACAATTATGGTATTTCTTCAAAATAGTAATATAGGTTCAATGTAGAATAAAGTGAATTTTTTTCAATACAAAATGTCATGGTCGCCAAAATCCCAGTGAAAATAGAAACAAGGGGGAAAACACCATGAATAAAAAAGGTTATTGGGATCGACATCATTGGGATCAAATTGTATAGGAGTCCATGAAATTCAACTAACTCTATAAGAAGGTCAATATGAATATCCACTAGGTTTGATAGGAATCTTTGTAATTTTGCTAAGTCTAGGTTCTATAATTTTGGTAGAAGCATAGGAAAATCTAGTTAACACTAGGCACCTTGAAAAATAACAACCATGTCATAAGAAAAATAAAGGGAACTAGTAAGGTTGAATCAAAGTTCATGATAAATGTATATCATAATACCACGTGTATTGATTCTATAATGACCATCCACTAAATTGATTCTCTTCCATAGGTAAAAGTAGTTATGGATGTTCCATCAAAGAAAAATTAGAAAATAGGCATTCTCATTATAAATTTAGCAAACTATATAGAAATTTCAACAAATTCACAGGGGTTGTGTTACAAGCATTCTCATTATCAAATTAGAAAACTATCTAAAAAATTCAAGAAAGTCATAGGAGTTGTGTTAGCTTTCGAGGTTACTCTAAAAGTGTTTACACCATGTTTGGGGGTGCTTCATGAGATTTGGGGTACATGGTGTATGATTATCCCTTGGATGGTTTGAGATGGATTTTCACATTGGAGGTGGTTTACTTAGTGGTTGATTAACCTTAGTTGAATGCTTGCATTACATTCCTCCTTGGAGTGTTGGAGATAATTAGATAAATTGGGACATTATTATGTTGGCCAAATTTATATTGGTTGCTTTATTGGGAGTATGACCTACATTGGACAAGAAGCATTGACATTCTAGAGGAGGGAATTGAGCCCTAGAAAACATAGGGTAGCTTGGATTCCTTCATAGAGGCATGTATTTGACTTGGGGATGCCTTGGTTGCGATAGTGTTCATGTAACTGGAGTGGAACCAATGGAGCATGTGGCTTAGTAAGTGGAGTGGAACCAATGGAGCATGTATCTTAGGAGGAATGATGGAGTCCTTGGATGGTTGATAGCCGTTGCATAATCCCATACCTCTTCAATTGTTTTTCCATCAAAATCAACCCACAAAAATTTGGAATTGCTTCTTCATACTCCAGAGATCATCATGGGGAAATGCAAGGAGGGAAAAAAGACCCACAATTGGTATGTGAGTAACTTGGTAAAAAATTTGGGGTGGATGGGATGGGTAGGGGAGGGGGTGTCATCATGGACCCTGGAGGAACAATTTAAACTTCTTTTCCATGGGGACTTGGCGTTTTTTCCAACAACCAATCAAAAGCTTATGCACTTTGGAAAGAATTGAAATTTTCTAAAGGTTCATGTGCTCAATCGTTGGTTGTAGTGAGAGATTCAAATACAATCATTAACCATATGGAATTAATTGTGCACTAAAATAGTCTCATTCAACTTCAAGGTTGTTTTCTTGTTGAGCTGAAAAAACAAGAATTATTTGGTCTAGAGGCATGCAGATACTAGATGGTAGAGTATAGGATATATGTTTATGGAAGGAAACTAAGTGAACGAGACCAATTTTCAAGATGGTTTGTTAGCAATGAGATATGCAAGTTATGTTTTATTTGTTTCAATATTTTAAATTCACCTAGTTATTTCTAGACCTAATGTGTTATTAAATCCTCCATAAATAAATGTGGGTCTATTCCAAAGGTCATGCAATCTAAAAAACATAAAGTATCGAATCCATATGTATGTTGAAACTTAAAATTTTATTAAATTCAATTAAGAGATGTGTCAATCCCATGGAGAAAACCATGCCAAATTTTAAAACATGATATGTGAAGGATGATCAACTCAACTAGCACAAAATTTATATGAAATCCATTTAAACTTCACTTCAAATCTAGAAGTCAACACTTAGATATATTTTGATGAAAAAGAGAATGACATATATTTTTAATTCATATGTGCAAGAATGTCATGTGTCATCTACTGAAGGTATCACTTGTCTCCTTAAATCTAAATTGATGACATCATCAATGATGTGTGGCAACCTATGATTGGTCCATGACTCAACAAGATGACTTGATAACATCATCATGATGATGTGGATATATGAACCTGTTGTGAATTACTCTCTAATAATTGCATGTTTCTAACTAATTTATACAATGTTGATGTCACTATACTATATGGTAGGATCTACTAATCCTACCATGAGTTATATAATGTCAAGAGAAGAGGTGTTCTCATGAGGTGTATTATGAAAAAATACCCTTTTAGTACAACTATTGTCATATTGTTCATCACACTTTATGTGATTTCCATAGAATGACCTTCACATACAAGAAGAGGAGTTTTATCTGGAGCTCAATTGGTTCCATTATATTTGAGAATGGAGTTTAGTGGGTGTAATGTGCATATGAATCTATGTCTAGGCCTAGAGGGTAACTTCCTTCTAACACTATTATTATGGTTTGATCTCATGGGTGAGTTACAAGTTTGTTAATTAATGGTAGATGGATTGAATTGATCTAGTGTGCTTGTAAGATCTCATTCTAATAATATTTATATGAATGATAAGTATGTAGTTGGGATTTTGAAGGGTAAGTATGCAGGTGGAACTCACATTTTTCACGCCATCTGATTTATCAATATTGTTGTCAATGTTGATTGAATCAATCACTAACTCCAGCCAACATTATACACCACCAAGTCCTATGAATAGGTGTTTATGAACATTGAACATTGGAAAACAAAAATGTTAAGGGAGAACATAATATGCCACATCATCTTATAGTAAAAAATCTCTAAAAAACAATTTATTAAATGAATAATAGTTGTTTACACCATTATCTGTCCTTGGATTTTGAATTTAAGTATACAAGAAAATGAATGAAAATTTCATGACGCAAGAGAAGAAAATGATTTATACCTTTTTGGAAATGTGTTTTGGATCATGGAGGTGACCACCCTTCAAACCTACATTTTTCAAAAACATTAAAAGGTTAAATGACTGAATAATAGCTAAACTTCTATGAGGAAATAATCATGTACAAGTGCAAAGGAAGGCTACTAGGTGGGCTTGAAACAAGATAACTCTTATCTCACACATACACAATACATAAGATAAGACGCCATGTAAAACTCAAGTGCAGCACTATCTAAGGGATTTTTAGCCTTTGGAATACATTGTGAAAGAAGATTAGATATGAAGTCTACCTAATAAAATATCATCCCATGCTTGAGCACCCCATGCATAATCAAAATCCATCTTAACCATATGTATCTAGTGCCCCGTCTACCATACAAGATGTTCAAGAGAATTGCTAAGGCTTGAAGTTCCATTTGAATTTCTTTTATTAAGTGTACCTTACTTGTGGTAGTTTGGAATGGCTTAACTAAAAGCCACCATGCCTTCACAATGTTTTAAAAATCATGCATTTTGCTAAAATTTTGCAACCACCAAAGGCTTACTGACATTGTGGGAGGTGAGAACTCATACATCCTTTGAAGAGTATCAATGCCATATTTCTCGATTATGTCATTGCTCTATGGTTACAATGTTCAACTTGTTACATCCGCATTCTCAATCAAGGTATTTATCATGTTTATGCATGGAAACAATTCCTCTTTGTATCCCACCTTGTGGAATCACAAGACCTTAACATTGAAATCCTTGGGTTCCTGTCCTTGGCTTATTTTTCTGCTCACAATGATTTGTGGAAGGTTCAACATCATTGTACATATCATAGAGGA
>JASDQU010884354.1:33935-44674 GCA_032191745.1 Picea mariana
GTATTCTTTGTAAGGATTACATGCAGGTGAATATCGTCACAGAGAAAGATGCTAGACAAGTGAAACTCACAAAGGGTTTTCACTTTACCACTCTAATGGTTTTCATTTTTGGTCAAAATGGGTGGTAAATCCCCCCACCAAAGTATAATTATATCCAAAGCATGTGGTATGTTTATCCCTTTGAAAAAGTGGGGCCATCATGGCCATGTAAGTGAGTTGGACAATTCCACCTCAATTTTGAGAGTCTATATTAAGTAATAAACAAACTTTACTACTTTCATTATAAATAAAACCTCTTACAAATGGACATGGATCATTAACAAAAAGACTAAAGAGAGGTAGTTGGCAAGGTACCGATTACCCCTTATTTTGTATAGAGGTACTACTAGTGAATTTCTTCACTACCCCTTGTGATTTTTATGAGCCTTGGATAGTTGGGGCACTTATTTGGTTTCATGGATTATGATGAGATAGAGGGTTTTAAGACATGTTGATGGAACATATGATGTTTTATGGTTCCTCTTGAGCATTTGGCTTCATCCTGATTTTTGGGCATCTTTATAGTTCCCAAGGCAATTCACATTTCATAAGGCATTATCATGTATCCCAAGGCATTCCAAGGTTGGTAAAAATAGTTTAGAGTTGTTCTTCATCTACCAAGAATTCGCATGCCATGTCATGTCCTAGATTTTGAATCACTCATTTAGAGGCTTGTGTCAAACGACTTCATGGGACATCCACCTTGGAGGTTGCATTGTGGAACTATTTGTCACATGTGGACTTATCTAATTCTCCCATGACTTGAGGAGAAAGTTGGCATGATTTGAGGAGGGTTGTTACACCTTGAACACATCATCCATGACACTTTTGGAGCTTATTTGAAGGGTCCATACACTCTTGAGGGGTCTTACTGATGATTTATGGATATTTTTCAACTTGGAGATCTATGTGTCCACCTTGGAAGATACCTAAAAGACTTTACTTGCATACTTTGAGGAGTTTTTTGAGGATATACCCCTTTGGAGGCCTTTGGATGCTAGACATTACACCTTGGATTCACCTTCTTCCTTCATTAAGGGATATGTTACACTCTCTTGGGGCCTTTTCACTTGGATCTTTGTACATGTGGTTTGACCACCTCATTTTTATTGTATTTTTTGACTAGGTAGTTGGAGGAAGTAATATTTTATCCCTCCCTGGGCTAGATATAAGGATCTCACATGAGACATTTCTATAATATATATATAAGGATCTCACATGAGACATTGATATTTTATTGTAAATGAATTTGAGAGAGTCTTCTAGTTTCTATTTGAGAGAGTCTTCCAGTAATTTTAAGAGGGGAAAGAAAGGATTTTCATAACTATAAAATAATATTTTGTGGAGTGGGGGTTGATTTCCATTTATGGTTTTTATATTCCCAAGTATGTATTAAATTTCCAACATGTAATTAGTCTATGTTTACAGGATCTATGCAAGAGTTTATTGTGTGCATAGTGTGTCTCTTGTTGCTGATTTTTCCCTAGAGATTGAACGATTTTCTAGGTTCGATTATTTTTACAAGCATTCTTTAGTGTTGATTTGATTTTGTTTTTTTTCCACAGGTTTGATAAATCACCCCACCGACATGCCAAAGACCTTGGATCCATTTCAGCAATATGCCAAACCTCACAAGGGGTCAAATCGCCTAAGGCTGAATTGTGAGCTTTGTGGAAAGGACATGAATGGATGGATTAGCCATTTGAAATACCACCTTGCAAAATTCCCCAGCCATGAGTTTGTAGTCTGTAGACAATCATCAACCCCAGAAATCCAATGAAGAGGTCCTCAAAATATTAATGAAATGAACAAGAAGGAAGACAAAGAAGCTATGCAAATTGAACTTGACACTGGATGAATAGCATGAAATGCAAGAAATGATGAACTTGACATTGCTATATAAGGATCTCACATGAGACATTGTTATTTTAAAATTGTTGGATAACACTTAGGGTACTCACCATTATTTTTTACCTCATGTGTGCCCTCGTGTGCTCCCCTTTTTCCTCGCAGACTCTCCCTCGTGTGCCCTCGTGTGCTCCCTTTTCTCCTCGCAGATTCACCCTCGTGTTCCCTCGTGTGCTCCCCTTTCTCCTCGTAGACTCGCTCTCATCTGCCCTTGTGTGTTCCCCTTTCTCCTCTCCTTGTAGACTAAGCTTTCTCCTCGCAGAGGTCGCATGCACACTCTATTCACGCGGGGTATGGATCAGTGCACAGTACAGGATGCGGTCGGGGTATGGATCTAGGATATGCATACACAAATGGGGGGGATTCGTTTTTGTTAAAGGGTTTTGGTTTTGTTTTTTATTTATTTCTTAATTTATATATTTATAATATATAAATTATAAATTATATATTATATATAATATCTAATTTATATATTATAACATATGGGTGTGGGTTTTGTTATAAGGGAGCATGTTTTGTTTTTTATTTTATTTTTAATTTATATATATATATATATATATATATATATATAAATTATATTATATTATATGTTTAATGTTTAAGAACATGTGTTTAAAGGGTTTAATGGTTAAGAACATGTGTTTTCTCCTAAGAGTTCACAAGTTCAAATCTAGAGGGGGGTAGGGTATGTATACCTTCGGCATAGACTTTACGAGTCAAATCACTGGGTAGAGGGGATCCCTTGTCCCACAAACAAGGGGGTCTCATACAACAATTTGGTGTTTATTTTGTTATTAGAGCTAAATTTGAATAGGGATTTTGTTTATCTTGTTGATATTGACATCCTTTTGTATGAGATGGTCAATGACAATGGTTAGTGCAACCTAGAAGGCAGATTGAAAACATTATGGGTTAACACACAAATTTATGTTGTTACCACTTATTAGTAATAGGTTTGTGTGCAAAGTGACCAAACACTCTTATAATAATTGGAGCAGGTTAGCTATTGCTGAGTTGCTGCATGGAGGATCCATCCGTCTATCTCACCGGGAGTCACCTATCAATCTGTTGCGTGGAGAAGTCGTCCGTCAAAATCTGATTCTTTGTGCATGGAGGAGGTCACATATTCAAGATTCTGAAGATTTTTTAAGGGGGCGCACTGCATTGAAGGATCGTTGTTACTATTAATCTACTGAAGAATTTGATGTTCGCCAGAATTGCACAAGAGAGAAAGTCGCCTCTACGGATTTGATTATTGAATCGATGCCACCGTTCGCAAGGAATTTCTTGCAAATTGTCACATATTCCTACTGCCAGAGCTTAAGGGAGGGAGCATATCATTTTTTTTACCGCCAATAGACCCTAAAAATTGATGTCAAGAATCATTCATTGTCTTCTCTAGTGGTCACGTTCTATCCATATCGAAGAAGATTTCTTGTACCAAATTACATGAGATTCGCTGTCAGGAAAGAGGAATAAGAGCCTATCATGATCTATTGTGATCTAAAATTTATCCCATAATTGGTTTTGTTGTCACTCCAGGAGTCTTTCTAGGTTGTGATTGAAAGAGCCTGGTAACTTAATCAATAACTCAAGAACTCATATAAACTGTAACTCTTAATTCCAACCCCTTAACTTTATTACACCCATCACCCCTAACACTTAACCTTTATAACCTAGAATTAATATAAACTTTAACCATTTAGCATTATAACCTCTAAAGCCCCTATAACCTAATTACATATATAACCTTAAGTTTCATGGTTATCACCTTAATTTATCCTACAAATAACTCATATAAACTGTAACTCTTAATTCCTAACACCAGTAAATTATAACTTCTAACCCTTCACCAATATAACTCCTTAACCTTAACACATATTCATTATAACCCCTAAAAAATAACCATATAAATCCTTACACCTAATCCTCATATTATAACCCCAATAACACTAATCCACTAAGCAATAAGACTTATAACTCTTAACCCTTAAAACCCCTTACCCCTACAACACATGTTACCATAAAACCTAGCCTACCACCCTTAATCCCTCACACTTTTGTCACCAAGAAAATGTATTAATTAATATTATGTCACTTTTTCTACTTGAATAGTTGAGGTTTAGTAGAAAATTCTTTTGAGAATGTTGTTTGCTTGATACCTAGGTGAAAGTCCTTGATAGATTTTCTATATGGCACCTTAGCTCCAAGGACATCACTCTTTCAAGGGAGGTATAGTAATCCCCACATTTTGACTTAGCATTTACTATTGTGATAGTTATAGTAATTTTTGAGCTAACACTATCTAGATACATTCCTAACTTTATGCTCGATATATCGATGTTCATGTGATGTGTCACACATGGTTATCTTATGCTCACTTATGATTAGGATGTGTCACACATGGTTATCTTATGATCACTTATGATTTGGATGTGTTCCACATGGTTATGTTATGCTCACTTATGACTAGGATGTGTCACACACAGCTATCTTATGCTCACTTATTATTAGAATGTGTTGTACATTAATTATATTACACTCAATTCTGATCATTGAGTTCATTGTGTTATTTGACATATTTCCATTGATTATATGTTAGCATTACTTTTAATAAGTTTGGATGAAGGTTGGATATTTCCTACTTCAATAGTTGCACTAAATTCATCAGTTGTAGAGAGAAACCCAAACACTATTATACACACATGTAACTACTAAAAACATTGCAAGTGTTGAAGTGTTATTGAGTTATTCAGTTCTTCAGACCTTCATTGGCATTTGTTAGATATGAGGAGAAACTCGAATGGTTAATTATTGGTTGTTGGAGATGATGCACTCTTCCAAAAATGGGATATGTTTCTCAATACCTTTGTTTTTGACCTTAGGATATCCTTGGGTATGATATTAAACATTTTTAGAGTTTCTAGACCCAGGGGGCCAATCATGTCACATTGGGAGTTCCTATCATGAGACCTAACCTTAACTATCTCTAACCTATTTAAGGAAGGTGATAGCTTCCATTTAGGATTGATCTTTTGAGGGGTTGTCCCTTGTGTGTGAAAGGGAGTAATTGTGTTATATTATTGTTAGGATTTGCATTGTGTGGAATTTTTCCTCGAGATTAGTGACCCTTGGAATGGGAGAGAGAGATTGTCCATTTCCATTGGTGGGTAGATAGAGCTTGGATAAACCAAATCCTATGGGATGTTTTCATCCTATTCATGATTGGTGTGGGATCACCATAAGCCTACAAGTGGTGTGTACACCATAGTTGGGGAGAGTATATTTCCCTTGTCACATTGAAACCCTATGGAGAAGAGTTAAATGTTGCACTAGAGGCTTCATCCCCCAATAGGAGGTCCATGTCTTACACTTATGTTGTTCAACATTGGTCTAGTTTTTGTTGAGGCTTATGAGGAACTATGTATTTTTTGGTCTTGATCTTGATATCCTAGTTATAAGGGGTTTTTCAATACCACTAGTCATACATTAGTTGGGAGGAAAACCACATGCAAGTGTATATTCCTAAACCACTAGCTATATTATCTATAGAAGGCCTAAATTTCACTAGGAGGTGGAATTCTCAAGGTGATTAAATACAGTTCAGTGCACTAATCCAATAAATCCTAACCCTTAATTCTTTTAACCCCTAATCCAATAAATCCTAACCCTTAATTCTTTTAACCCCTACATGTTAACCCTATAATCATTAACCCTTGTAACCCCTAAAATCATTTCCTGTCAACACCTAACTCATCTATCCTTAACAATATCTAACATTGACCCTATAATCTCAACCCCTATAATCATTGACTGTCAACACCTAACTCATCTATCCTTAACAATATCTAACACCCAACCCTTAAAATTTGTATAACCTTTATACAAGTTGTCCCATATCACCTCTTCCCTTAACCACTAATCCAATAAATCCTAACCCTTAATTATTTTAAGCCCTACCTGTTAACCTCTATAAACCCTAATCCAATAAATCTTAACCCTTAATTCTCTTAATTCTTTTAACCCTATTAACATCTATAAATCCTAACCCTTAATTCTCTTAATTCTTTTAACCCCTAGATGTTAACATCTATAGCATCTAACACATATAACCCATATAATCCTCAATAAATCCTAACCCTTAATTCTCTTAATTCTTTTAACCCCTACCTGTTAACATCTATAGCATCTAACCCATATAACCCATATAATCCTTGTAACTTCTAATCCATATAACCCCTAATCCAATAAATCCCAACCCTTAATTCTTTTAACCCCTACATGTTAACATCTAGAGCCTCTAACCCATATAATCTATATAACCTCTAATCCATATAACCTTTGATAACTATAACTATTAAACCCTATAACTCATATAATCCTCAGCCCCATAACTTCACACCCTCAATTCTTATAATTTATAATATTTAACACTTCAAACATTATAACTCATGAAAACCATATTTCTTATAAAACCTAAAAAAACATTCTTAACACATAAGTTATACAACCCTTAATATTGACTCCTAACATTTATAACCTTTATACCTCCTAATACCATGCCCCCTATAATCTTGAACCGCTAACGTCTATAAGATTTATAATACTTCAGCCTTAACTACTCTAACTCATAACATATCTAACCTATAACTCTTAAATATAATTTCTTATATCAAATTCGTCGCAAGATTATTTACATTTGTCTCTCTTACGACGATATCAAATGATGCTTGGATTCATTTCATATTTGGTTTATCAACTTGAAATCTCAAACTGATACTTTGAAAGCTAGTTGGACCTTCATTCAAATACAAATATGAAACTTGAAATCATTAACATATCTACTAGAACATATGAAAAATAGGGTTTATGGTTTCCATGATGAATTGATGATGGAAGAAAGTGGGTGTGTCAGTCAAATTTGAGTCCACAAACCCTCCCATATCGTTAAGGCATGCAAATAGTCTATCCAGGTCAAATTTCAATGCATACAGATAGATTTTGAAAACATTTCAACGTTGGCCCCATTCACATGTCATTGTTGCCTGCCTCTAGTATCTTGATGGTGTTGATAAAGAAATCAACGAAATAGAGGGATTTTTCATCACAACTATGACGTAGATACATTGTATATACATTAATGTAGAACCTAAAATAAAAATGAAGAAAGACTGACAAAAGCCTAAAACTTGCGTCAACCAAATTGGGTATTTTGAAAGAAAAGTAGGGCTTATGGTTTACATGATGAATTGATGAAGGAAGAAAGTGGGTGTGTCACTCAAATTTGAGTCCAGAAACCCTCCCATATCGTTAAGGCATGCCATTAGTCTATCCATGAAAAATTTCAATGCATACAGAAACTGTTTGAAAAAATTTCAACATTGGCCCCATTCCCAGGTCCCTATTGTCGGTGTCTAGTCCTCATACAATTTTCATTCCTCGTTCCTTGTTCCTCATTCCTCATTCCTCATTCCTCATTCCTCATTCCTCGTTCCTCGTTGCTCATTCCTTGACCATGGTGTAGTCCCCAAGGTCGATTATTTTTGTACAAAACATACTAATGGCATAAAATGTCCAACACAAAGACCAAATTAATATCCGCTACATAAGTCTTTTGTCTTTTTTCAATGACTATGTAACGAATCTCAATTCTAAGAAGATTAAAATAGGACCTAAGAACCTTAAGTTCTTTCCTTAACCATGGGTTACATAACACTATCATTCAATAGTAAAATTGTTACATTTCATTGTAAGGCATCATGTGTACTGGGGGCTTGACCCACCATATCCACAAAGGAAACATACCAAGAATATTTGTCTTATGAAAAATATATGGTACTATCCATTTTGAGGTTTGGAATAGAGATTGTTATTATAGAATACACTACATTGCACCATAATATAAGCCCTACACTCCTTGCAAACCATGTAACACCATTCAAATTAGACACAATATTCTTGCGACGACTTAGCTATACTATCGACGAACTTTTTTCATCGATAGTATAGCAAATTCATCTCAAGATTATTTACATTCGTCTCTCTTGCGATGATATCAAATGATGCTTGGATTCATTTCATATTTGGTTTATCAACTTGAAATCTCAAATTGATACTTTGCAAGCTAGTTGGACCTTCAGTCAAATACAAATATGAAACTTGGAATCATTAACATATCTACTAGAACATATGAAAAATAGGGTTTATGGTTTCCATGATGAATTGATGATGGAATAAAGTGGGTGTGTCACTCACATTTGTGTCCAGAAACCCTCCCATATCGTTAAGGCATGCCAATAGTCTATCCAAGTCAAATTTCAAATTTCAATGCATACAGATACAGTTTGAAAACATTTCAACGTTGGCCCCATTCACATGTCACTGTTGCCCGCCTCTAGTATCTTGATGGTTTTGATTAAGAAATAAACGAAATAGAAGGATTTTTCATCACAAATATGATGCAGATACATTGTATATACATTAAGGTAAAACCTGAAATAAAAATGAAGAAAGACTGATGAAAGCCTAAAACTTGCATCAACCAAATTGGGTACTTTGAAAGAAAATTAGGGTTTATGGTTTACATGATGAATTGATGAAGGAAGAAAGTGGGTGTGTCACTCAAATTTGAGTCTAGAAACCCTCCCATATCGTTAAGGCATGCCAATAGTCTATCCATGAAAAATTTCAGTGCATAGAGAAACTGTTTGAAAAACTTTCAAAGTTGGCCCCATTCGCAGGTCCCTCTTGCCGGTGTCTAGTCCTCGTACAATTTGTGATCCTTGTTCCTCGTTCCTCTATCCTATTTCCTTGACCATGGTGTATTCCCCAAGATCCATTATGTTTGTACAAAACTTACTAATGGCATAAAATGTCCAACACAAATACCAAATTAATATCCGCTACCTAAGTCTTTTATCTTTTTTCAACGACTATGTAACGAATCTCAATTCTAAGAAGATTAAAATAGGACCTAAGAACCTTAAGTTATTTCCTTAACCATGGGTGACATAACACTATCATTCAATAGTAAAATTTTTACATTTCATTGTAAGGAATCATGTGTACCGAGGGCTTGAGCCACCATATTCACAAAGGAAACATACCAAGAATATTTGTCTTATGAACAAGATATGGTACTATCCATTTTGAGGTTTGGCATGGAGATTGTTCTTATAGAATACACTAAATTGCACCATAATATAATCCCTAAAATCCCTGCAAACCATGTAACACCATTCAAATTAGACACAATATTCTTGCGACAAATTAGCTATACTATCGACGAACTTTTTTCGTCGATAGTATAGCAAATTCGTCGCAAGATTATTTACATTCATCTCTCTTGCGAAGATATCAAATGATGCTTGGATTCATTTCATATTTGGTTTATCAACTTGAAATATCCAATTGATACTTTGCAAGCTATCTAGACCTTCAGTCAAATACAAATATGAAAGTTGGAATCATTAACATATCTACTAGAACATATGAAAAATAGGGTTTATGGTTTCCATGATGAATTGATGATGGAAGAAAGTGTGGGTGTCACTCAAATTTGAGTCCAAAAACCCTTCCATATCGTTAAGGCATGACAATAGTTTATCCATGACAAATTTCATTGCATACAGAAACTGTTTGAAAAAATTTCAACATTGGCCCCATTCGTAGGTCCCTGTTGTCGGTGTATAGTCCTCGTACAATTTTTGTTCCTTGTTCCTTGTTCCTCGTTCCTCGTTCCTCGTTCCTTGTTCCTAGTTCCTCTATCCTCGTTCCTTGACCATGGTTTATTCCCCAAGATCCATTATTTTTGTACAAAACATGCTAATGGCATAAAATGTCCCACACAAAGACCAAATTAATATCCACTACATAAGTCTTTTGTCTTTTTTCAATGACTATGTAACGAATCTCAATTCTAAGAAGATTCAAATACGACCTAAGAACCTTAAGTTCTTTCCTTAACCATGGGTGACATAACACTATCATTCCATAGTAAAATTGTTGCAATTCATTGTAAGGCATCATGTGTACTTAGGGCTTGAGCCACCATATCCACAAAGGAAACATACCAAGAATATTTGTCTTATGAACAAGATATGGTACTATCCATTTTGAGGTTTGGCATAGAGATTGTTCTTATAGACCCTACTACATTGCACCATAATATAATCCCTACACTCCTTGCAAACCATGTAACACCATTCAAATTAGACACAATATTCTTGCAACAAATTAGCTATACTATCAACGAACTTTTTTCTTCGATAGTATAGAAAATTCGTCGCAAGATTATTTACATTCGTCTCTCTTGCGACGATATAAAATGATGCTTGAATTCATTTAATATTTGGTTTATCAACTTGAAATCTCAAATTGATACTTTGCAATCTAGTTGGACCTTCAGTCAAATATGAATATGAAACTTGGAATCATTAACATATCTACTAGAACATATGAAAAATATCTGCTACATAAGTCTTTTGTCTTTTTTCAATGAATATGTAATGAATCTCAATTCTAAGAAGATTCAAATAGGTAACAACATTGATAAAATCTTATATGATCATGATGGTATAACAATGAAAGAGATTCTCTTGGTTTCAAGAATAATTTATCCTCTACTGAACAAGGCCAACCACATTAAGGTGGAAGCTCACATGGCCCCTCCCCTCCCCCTCACATCACTCTCAATTGATCCCCAAAAACCAATCTATAAAATAGAAAATAATCGAAAGCAACGTCCTATTAAGATTCATGCATAGAAACTACAAAAACAAAAATTAATGAAG
>JASDQU010884356.1:4632-15459 GCA_032191745.1 Picea mariana
GCATGTTCAAATTCCTTCCATAGATGATTTTTCTCCAGAGTATCTTACAGAACTGCAGGAAGACACCATCCTTGACAGGAGAATGCGAACTTCAAAACGAGGAAATGTGGAGTATCTTCGAGTTGGTGTTAAAGGGACGAATCCAAGCAAGGCCAAGTGGATTGAGGTTTGAAGGGTGAGGGAAATTTAACCTCATCTTCACATAGACTGAAAATAGTCTTTTGGAGGTCCAAAAGCTTCCTAATGGGGAGGTGTGATCAGGGGATCAATTTTTGCTCAAAAATTCAAAGTGCTCGGAATCGCTTCAAACCATACAATAGCGTAGTCCTCGTCATTGCGAACCCAAGACAACTCATTTAGTCTCAAACGGACGTCGAGAGCGAGAGATATTGCAATTTATTCATAAAGTCAAACATGCAAAAAAAGGACACTGACTGTACAATCCGTACAGGATGACGTGGCAGGGCCGTACGATTGTACTATGACATGGCAGAGTTTGGTTGGTTGTTGAGGGTGAATGATTTCTCGACACATGGCATTGTTTGGTCAAGTGATTGGGCGCCACGTGGCCCAATCATGGGCTGCCATGTGGCACCCCTTTATTAGCTTTTAGTTGTTATGTAAAAGTATATTGGAGTCCGTGGGGTTCGACCCCCGGACCTCCCCTCCACATAACGCCTTCGCAATGACCGTCTGACCAACAGACCATTGGTTGTGACTTAATATGTATATAAGTTTGATTGTATTTGAATTTACATTTTGTGTTAAACGGCGAGGGGCCGGGCCGGGGCTTAGCCTCGACCCACGGTCATATCACTTATCACATGTAACCATATGTATATACCGCGCGGGAGTTGGTTGTAACGGATCCAGCCCCGACCTCCGTGGAATGGCACGAATTTGTGTTAAGCCCTGGTTCTATTATATTTGTTATATGACCATTGGTTATACGGAAAGGTGCGCGGGTGGTTTCAAACGGTTACGGTTTAGCCCTTTTGCCAATGCACAAGGTCGTATGGACCCCCACATGCCCAGGTGCTAGGCGATTAGGGGCTGGCGCGCCCATAACCGTCCTACAATTTGCACCATTGGCGCGGTTGCGCCCGGTGTTGGGTTTTTGCGCTATATATTGCGTGTGTGCCAGGTTCATTTGAAAAGGGTGTGTTTTCTAGATGCAGAGACAACAAGCTTGAAGGGGGGACTTCCAGGAGGCCTAACTTCTTCGTTTTTCGACCGATTGAGGTGCCAAAAAAGCCCAACTAGGGGTTTTTGCACGCTCTGAGGCCATTGGAGCAGTCGGTTGGTCAGTTTGAGCATTGTAAGGCATGTTTTTGAGCACTTTGAGCAATTAATAATAATGATCCATTGGAAGTTGGACCAGGAGATGTAGCCCAAGAGAGGGGTGAACTCCTTTATCAATTGCTGTGTTTATGTGCTTATGTTCATTGATTATGCTGCTGTCTATTTGTATTTTGCATGAGTAATCCTATAATTAATGTGTTGCAAAGTTTATCCATTTGCTTTTAACACATAACATTTACTTGCAATAATTTCAAGATTTTAAGTCTTCTTCATTTTTAGATCAATTTAAAGTATTATATCAATGATATAGAGAAGGATAATTTTATATTAAAGGAGAAAGTAAAAGGATTGAAAAAATATTTGCTTCCAAGACCCTTTTTTGTTGAACCCATCCCTACTATACAACCATTGTGCAATGTCGAGGATGTACCAGAAACAAGATACAAGTTGAAAGGTTCATCAAGTTTATTAATGGCTATAAGAAAGTATATTGGAGACAATATTCAGAAAAGGATAGACTTGATCCTTGAAATATGGGAGTTAGTAACAAATTCAACTACTCTCTCAAGAAGGGTCTTGCATTTTAAAGAGTATCTCCAAAAAGACTTGGAAAATGATGAAATCTCTTACAAAGAAGCAGTGGGTACATTTTATGCAAAGGTATTAAGTTTAAGTGATATACATAGGAGAGACCAAAATATTCCTTCCAAGACTCGTATGAAACAAATTAATGCTTGTTGGTAAAAAATAATTAAGTTCTTATGTGTAATGTTGTCTAAATGTGATTTTTTTTTTTTTTTTTTGTAACTATCGGAATCGACAACTCAGTTGGTCTCATACTCACATGACACAGGGTCGATTTCGACCCACTACCACTATAACCTCCAGGTTCCATACCTATGCCCCTTTCGCATGCATGGATCGGGGGGATTTGAACTCGAAATCTCATCGAACATAACACTTCATATCACGACACTTGCCAATTGAGTTGTCCCCCTGGGGCTAAGTCTGAATGTGATGTTATAAATACTAAAAGAGGTGATTTATTTTATAACTTGTTGATTTAACTAAATAACCTGATGGCTCACATTTAATTATGGACTCAATGATCTTATCAAAAGAATAATTACAAGAATAGTCGGATGCCTTAAAATTTTCTTGGGCCAATGAATTTAAGGACTCAATTGACTATTTTGACGAATAAGTGGAAAGGTGGTTAATCTGGTATGTGAACAAAAATGAAGATATTGAAGAGACACTTCACCAATTGAGCCTTGACCTTAAAAAGATAGAAAATGAATTATTTGAAACCAAGACTAAACATAAGATAATAATTGCTCCTATGTAGGAGTATATTTAACAAGTGTTAATAAAGGACTTGGTTATAATAACCAAAATAGATCAACAGGAAGACAGTAGTACAGTTATTCTACCTCCAACCCAACAACCTATAAAAGACACATCAACAAGTAGACAACATCTTCTGATATTCCAACATATTAAGTGAAACAGTCACTTTATTTTTTTTTCAAATATTTTTCCTTCCTAGTTAGTAGCCATTCAGCCTTTCTTGTTTCAAGATTTGTGAAAACCAAAGGCTGGCCCTTGATTGTGTCTCTTTTCTGTCTTCCAGGTATTTCTTCAACTTCATGATATGTGGGAGCTCAATCCCAGTCCTATTTGAAGGGAAAATTCCATTTATGTTTTATGAACTTTACATACATTATTACTTTTAAAAGACATCTATTATTTTTTGAGGTTCCCATAGAACTATTCAGGACATTATATTAGTGATTTCTTAGACTTTTAATTTTGAGAATGAGATTTCAAATGTTTTTCTATCAGAATATTTTTGGATCTTAATTGAATGATCATTCAAAGTTCTTTGCCATATGTGGTCCTTATATTCTTTTCATTTTCTAAATAATGTGTCCTACTTTGCTTTATACTATGATGGGAATGTCATTGCGTGAAACTATCTAATCTCTTGGTTTATAATCTTGTATAATAGTGTTAATATTTACTTTCTCAAAGATTCTTGGTCCTTTATCAGACATTCTTTGCACATGAATATTCATTTCAATAATAAGCCTAGTCTCCTCTCAAGAATTTTTTGTACCCTTATATTATATTTAAATAAGAGGACAACCACCTCTTTAAAAATGCATGGGGATTTTATCCTCACGATTTTATCTTAAATACCTTAAAATAGTCTTTTATATTAACAAGATTCATATGAAATGATCCATTTGAGTCGAACAACCATGCCTCATGATCTACATGTGTGCTTGAATAAACCAAGTACACATCCCCTGCTTCATCTACAAAGGTTTTTTCTTATGTAGAAGAGGCATCATCAAATCCCTTCCCTCTCTCAACATTTTTTTATCTACATTATTTCCTGTAATGCCCTTGTTTTTCACATCTCCAACATACCTTTACAAATTTTCTAGGAGTTTTAGGTCTTCCCCTAGATTTGGATCTACCACTTGAGGAATTATTATTATTTCTTTTTTGAGAGCGTCCACTTGCAAATAAGGCATGTTTGTTCTCGCTTTCCATGTTTTTCGTCCTCATCTCCTCTAAAAGCAAGGCTGATACTACATCATAAAAACTTAAAGTAGTTACATTACTACCTATGGCCACAACTAGACTATCCCATGAGTCTAGTAAAGAGCACAATAAATTGATACACTTATCTTCATTAGAAATCTCGATTTCAATAGATTCTAACTAACTTACTACAATATTGAAGGCGATCAGATGCTCTATCACCGAGTCTCCATCTTTCATCTCGATATTGTACAGCTTCTTCCACGGGAATAATTTTCTTACTAGGGACTTAAATTGATACAAAGCCCCTAACGTATTCTATAATTACTTGGTTGTATATTCCCCTGACACATTTAGTAATACTTAATTTTTTAGACACAACTAGATTGTGCTCTTCACCTTCCAATCCAATTTTTCCCATAATTTTGTTGACAATTATGTAGGTGCAATATATGGATCAATAGTCACCCATTGATATTTATCTACCAATAAATATTCCATCTTGAGCTTCCACAACTCAAACATTTATCGATTAAATTTTTCAACCTCTATTTTTGAACTGCTCACATATTTTTTTCATCACAAGAATTGATACCATAGAGCTCCCACTATAACAAGGTTTATCACAGACCTGAACCAAACCCATGGCCACAAAGGCACCCCCCTTAAGCCAATAACCACTCTAATACTAAGTGTAATTTTTAAACCTTTTACTATAATGCAATGCACACACAGATTCTTAAAAATTAAAAAAGAACACAATTGCAATCATACACATACATAGAATTTACCGTGGAAACCCAAACTAAAATACCAACAATCTATTTAGAGCCACACCTCTAAATATTATTCATCATCTTCCAACTTCATTGTTTACAATGCAATATATATATATATATATATACGATCTTGTAGCATTAAAAACTGCTAATCCATTGGCCTGGATCATACTAAAACCCTAATTCCTTAATCAGAATTATAAAACCATGGGCTAAGCCAAAACAATTTCCATGCACCAAAAAAGCACCAAAAACAAAAACTGTGTGCTGAAAACCACTAAAAACAAATGCAAAAACCACCCCCAAAAAATTAGAGGGCTCTACCCCCCTGCAACCCCCTAGACATGGGGGTCTAGCACCCCCCTGTGACTCCCCCACTGCACTCGGTGCAATGAATCACATGTGCAATTGGTCATGCAAAGAATATAACACATACCAAACATTCTTCTCTCTCTCTCTCTCTCTCTCTCTCTCTCTCTCTCTCTCTCCTATTTTCATTTTTCCATTTTATATAATTATTTTTTCTCTCTTTGTCTAATTTCTTTGTTTTTTCACTTCCATTTTTCTTTAAAGTTTATCTAACCTTCATTAATTATCAAATTACATTTGCAACTACTGATTCTTACATCCATTCACTTGTTTGGATCCATTTCAAATAAAATGTAGAGGCACCCATGTAGGTGAGGTAAATATATCTTTATATTCTTCCACTATCTTGCCCACCTACTTCTACTATGTAAAGATACCACACTTAGAGGCCCCAACGACCATGGTGATATTATGGTCACCTTCCAACATAATCATGAAGAGGATACTCTTCAGGTCTTAGAGATTACTTTCCTATACTGGTTTGTTGATATCAAAGAGACCATGGTAGCAGAAATACCTCTAGTACCCTATAGAGTTGACCTCCCAAATCAATAATGGCACTATGGGGCCTAGACTTGTAAAGAACATGATTCTTCCACATATATGGTTGTCCTAAACTAAATTCACAAACTTCAAGCAAGGAAACATCAATTAACACCTAATATTTGAAGTGATTAATGTCATAGTGTAGGAAACATTACAAACTGACATGGATGTCTCATCCTTGGCTCAACTAACATATGGTCTATGAATGGGGGTGCAACGTCATCGATAACTTCAACCTCTTCATTACCTTTGTTGAGATCAAGTTCTTCTAGTTGACATTGCCGATAATGAAATGTAATGGAGTCCCCTTCATCCACATCTGTGAGTGGAAAAGGTGCTCACCATCCTTGGGATCCTCTAGTTCTTATGGTTGGATCTTTGTGGTGGAAATTGTAACACTAGGTTTTTCATTGATGATATGTTTTCCCTTATCTAGATCTAGATTAAATTCCAAACTAGAATCCATTTTTCAAGCTTTCAACCTAGCTAGCAATGACTACTTGAAGCAACATTCATGAGTCTTGTGCCAAAGGTTTTTATGGAACTCACATGTCTTCCCACTATCCTTCTTTGACTTCCTATTACCCTTCTTTGTTTGTATCTTGGATTGGTTGTCCTAAGGTCGGCTATCCTTGCTATGCCATTTTTTCTATGAGTTAAGACTACCTTTGCCATGCTTCTATTGTGATGGACTTATAGACCTAAACTGCCTCTTACTATTCTACTTAATCTTTTGTTTGATCTTGACAACATAATGATAAGTAGCTCCCAATGTGGATTTGTCCATGAACTCCACCTCTATTTAGATATACTTGTGTAGACCAATATAGTATTTTAGAATCAAGTGTTATTGAAGTCTTTGATATGAAATTTTGAGTGCAAGGTATGGAATATATTGGTGTACTATGAGATCATCTAGTCTCTCTCTTAGAACAAATTTGTCCATCTAGTGTATTGGTCATTGTAGTTCCCAATAGTGTAGAATTATTCCTTGAGGGTAATAACAAAAGCCACCCAAGTGGGTTATATCCTAAATGTTATCTACTCATCTCTATCATATAGCACATAGTAAGTGTCCCAACAATCATTGAGACTGGGAAGGGACTTAAGGAGAATGAAGATGATCTTCTCACTATCAATTTTTTTAATATAGTAATAACCCTCTAACAAACTTAACCATTTCTCCAAAGTATCTACATCTAACTAGAATTCAAAGGTATGATGGCCTTTGTCACAAAAGGGCTTCCTCTAGGCAATAACTTAATTGGATATCCATTTTCCCTTTGTCTTAGGGAATCCTACTCCAAACAAGTAGACACACACTTCTATGCAGTTTTTTTATTTGTGATAACACACAATCCAACATAAAAATTTCATAACTATTATTTATTTCCCTTTTATGTGAATTATAACACCCACATACAAGCTTAGATATGTTTACAAAAAAACTCATCTCCAAATCCCTTATTAAAAAATATAATCACATAAAAAAACACATAGAAAATTATATACATATACAGATACAGATAAAACCATCTAAATTACCATCACAATATATCATGTTGGAAAGGCCCTTGGCCACTGTATGTAATAAAACCAATATTCCTATTTTCCACACCTACAAACAATGGAGAGTTCATAACAATGGAGAAGCACTAAACCCCAATAATTTTCTATTTTTTTTCATTTGTGGGTTGAAACTAACTTTCTATTTATCAAAAGTGGGCGTTTGCTTTAAATCCCTTATAGACAATTCAAAATTCACTTATTAAATTAAATCTTAACCTTTTATAGGGTTATATAGTTTTTTATTTTTCAAATGTTTTTTTTCACTATTTTACTAAACATTATTTTTGGTTGGAATATGGCAATATAAATGTGCAAGAAATTACTATTTTTTGTTATTTAAAATCCAATTTTGAATGCAAATATGAATTCAACATGCTTATAAGACATTTGAATTATACATAAATAATCACTCAAATCTGTAAATCTAACAATTCCCCCAAAAAATAGCCATTCATTTTGTATCATTTAAACTACTGCTTTTTTAAATACTAAATTAGTGAGACATAAAAAACAGAAAAAAAAAGAAGCCATACCTAAAAACATGCTTGAGTGCAAGTTGTAAAGTTGTAGACATTGTTGGTCTCTCTACTAAATAGGATCTTGGCATAGTTGTCTTCGTTCTGTTTCACAGGTGATGGAAACAGTTGTTCATATTCATGATCTCTGATGATATCTGCCGTAATGCAATTTCTCATCCTCTGTGCGAACTACACGCAAGTTAAAAGCCCATACATATTCATCAACAAATAGGTAGAACATTGAAACTACTAGGGCAAGAAAATCTAGAAATTTAACATGGATTGAGTGGAAATCGAAGAAACGTGTCATCTTAAAGTAACCGAGTTTATATCAATTTAAAGTTAAACTTTAGGAAATCTAAATATTACTGTTGAACAAATAACAAATCAATCAAGCTTGACCTAGGGATTATAATAAATCTTTAAACTAGTTATAGGATAAAAATGTATTAATAGATAATTGGCACGTTCTCATTAAAATATAAAGCTTGAAGCTGCTTATAAAGCTCAGGTCAACAACTGAACAACTTTATTATGCTCCAAATATAAAATATGATGCACAATTTCACTTATGATTTTAACAAATATGAGATCATTGCCCTGAGCCTTGACATGCCGATTCTCACCGTTGTTCATGTGATTTCCTGGAGCCACCACTGGCTCCATGTGGCTTGCTTTGCATAATCTATTAATTGATCAGTAATGCCCTCGCACGCATTCGCTGCCACCGAAGGAGAATATAATCAACTCCATGTCTGAAGCCTTCAAGGACGCCTTGAAATATATTTTCAGTATTTAATAGAATCTGCATACGGTGGATTTTTGCCTCTTACGTTAAGCCAGATGTTGGGTTTTTTAATATAAATTCTGTACGAATGGCGACATGATGTTCATTAAAATGAATGGTTCGAAAATATTTGTGAATGAATGCATGCTTTTGCTTTATAATGTATAAGATTTATTTTTTTTTAATTCTGAAAGCCACTTTGGGTCAAAAGTGTAAGTCGATTTGCACCTGGTTTCAATGGTATGAAACGGCCCTTATTTACCTTAGTTAAGGACAAACATGTCTGGCCAGCAGCCATTAAAATCTGGTGTCAGGATTCCCTGTTCCTATGATCTCCTCTCTATTTTCTTTGATGAAGACTGCAAGTGATTTTCCTTACCCCAGTATCAATTTTGTCCACTAGGTTTCCACCTTTCACTTTACTTGAATAATCATTTTATATAACTGTTAATAAACCTATAACTGCTGTAAAAAAAAGTTGTTGTGGAAGATGTCAGTTTACACCGTGCAACAAACACCGGGATTATGATTGGAAGAATATGCTATTGCTGCTTAAGATGGTGTGGTATAAAGAAAGATTTTGGTAAAAAATTTAAGTATAAGCACTAGCCTCTGTGCCCTTGTGTTGCACAGCAGAAGAAGCATAAACACACATTAATGGTAAAATAATAAGACACATCAATAATCACACAATTGAACATAGGTAATTAATATTTTTATTGTTCAAAGGAAAATTACAACAATCAAAAACAAGCTTACAACCATCTCTGACACTCTTTACTTGCCTCTACTAGCTTACATGGATTTATAGCATCTCTCCCACAATTACATAAAACTAATCAAATTAATGTGCACATCTATGCATGTTATATTTTGAATTGATTTTGTCTCAACTGAAATATCATATCCTATCCTATCCCTAAGAAATTAGTCGACACCCTTTCAACACTCCTGGGAAATTAGTTGACACCAGATCTATGTATTTTAAAGCATATTTATTTCAATTTTAAATTATTTAAATATAATTTTATTATTTATCATTATAATATTTATAATAATATTTAAAAAAAAAAATTATCATTTTTCATTAAAATATTTTCATAAAAGTATTTTTATTTACATATATTTGGATTGATCTTAATTTTAAAAGAATTGTCACATTACCAATCTTCATAATCTTTTAACTCAACAAAATTATGGTGATTTTGGAATACTTCTCTTAATATTTCTCAAAATTATAAAAAAATTCAAATAATCCTTTTTAAAGATTATTATAATAATTATTAGGTCCCCTGGGTGTAGGACAGTCGGTGATAGAGTGTGTTGTTAAAGTCACCGGTTTGAAACGGGATCAAAAAATCCAGCCATGTTAAGGGTTGGTGTGGCTCAGGCAGGGTGCGATCCCGGGTGATTTTGACGGTTTAGATACCCCTGAGTCAGGGTTTCTTAATGACAAGCTAGTCCCAAATATCACGAACAAACTAACAAAAAAAAAAAATTATAAAAATATTTTCCTTTACCTTAAAAAACAATTTTAAATAAAAATGTGAAGTTGAACATTTATTTGGATACCCCACATATAAACATCACATTGTGAAAAATATTCCATAACAATTAAGTGATAAACTATATAACATGTTCTCATTAAATAGATTAAAATTGATTGTATATTAGATTTCCATCCCTTTCCTACCTAATTGAGAAAACAAGAAAAGGCACACTATCCATATCCATATCCATATCCAAGACATTTACATTGATTCAATTTATAAAAATTGATCCATAATAATGGCAGAATTCTAGACCATGTAAAATTTTATTTATATCATCCAAAAATTTATGAAAGTCATAGTTTTTAAAATTTTTAAGAATGGATATTTTTTGGAACATTTATTTAAAATTTGGTAAGAAATTCTTAGATTTGTAGATTTGAATGATTATTTCTGTATAATCTGAATGTTTTAGAGATTTTTTAGGGTGTTGAATCAATTTTTGCATTCAAAAATAAATTTTAAAAAACTAAAAATACTGATTTCATACAAATTTATATTATTGGATTCCTGCTAAAAAAATCATTTCATAAAATAGTTAAACAACTCCTCTATAAACTCCCTTTCTAATCTGAAATGCTTCTGGTTGCATTTCTGCTAAAATGAATCTGGAAAGCAGTTCACAAAAATTGGTCAGTTGGTTCTATTCTGCGATATCCACGAAGATGATGTTTAGAGTTTAAAAAAAAAAAATCACAAATGATTTAGAATCAGCCTAAATTCGTATTAGTTTCACAGTTTATATTTATCTTAATTGCAGATTTAAAAACTGATATTGAAAAATAAATTTGATTATGTTATTAAATCAATTTGATTTATTTTTATTTTAAATACTTTTTCATAGATTTTCTAAA
>JASDQU010884357.1:28963-40772 GCA_032191745.1 Picea mariana
GTCATTAGGACCATTCAGTCAAGTTAGAGTTACTCCTTGACAATAGATACCATAGAATCCTTATTGATAAATAACAACTCGCATATTTGTTTTGATTTTAAAAGGCCGCTTTCTAGGTTTTTTGCTTTTCGGGTAAAATTTTATTTTTAAGAGGTAAAATATACAAAACTCAAAAGCTCAAAATTATATATGTTCTAGCATAGGCTCCATCTAGGAATTGTGGCTCCCAGTGAGGTGAAAAAGAACAGTAGACCAAGTGCCTTTATTGGATAAATGGAGTCATTATTGCTTTTTGAAAAACATGTTTGATTTTGTTTTAAGAATTAATCATACATAGAAAAATGAACTTGGTCAAATCTCAAAAAACCTTCAAAACATACTTAATGAGTGATCTCAAGTTAGGCTAATTCAAATTTCCTTTTCCTAAAACTGATTTTAGAATTGTTTAAGATAATTAAAATAACGTTAACTAAAATATCAGTCTTCGACCGACTTTATTTGCTTCAAGGTTAAGCAGATGTAACAACTTATTTAGGGTATCCCTATTTGGTTCAAGATGTAAATATCACCGAAAAGAGAACTAGATGACAAAGTATGATATATGGATATGTATGAAAGCCTTACAAATATCATAGATATTGCTTCACTTCCAGTGAGCCTCTTCAGTACCCCGGTAAGTTATCTACTTCTCCCATTGAATTTCTTTTCACCACTTCAATTAACACTTTTGTATTTTGTTGAGATGAGGGAAATCGATATATGAATTTCCTTTCATCATCTATTTTGGACAAGATTGGGGAAATCAAATTATGAAATTCCTTTCACCATCTATCTTGTATTTCAACATTTTGAAGTGGGGGCAATCAATCTCTATGTAACATACAAGGGATGATATATGTTTAATTTTTTTTTGAAGAGAAGGTATGTCAACAAATTTAAGAATACTATGAAACTAACGTTTTTCCAATTTTCAATACACCTTCGCCTATAGGATTTTTTTTTTATGGGGATATTAATCTTTTAGGGATCAACCTTGAGCGAATTAGTCAGTTTAAAGTCCGATATAAGAGCTAAAATTATCGGGATTATCCTAGACATACTTTTGCCAATTAAAATCGAAGGAACATAACGATTTTATCCTAATATTGTTTTCAAAATATGTTTTTAAGTTTTCAGAGTCAAGGTAAGTTTCTTTCTTTCTATAAAGAATAAGATAAGATAAAGAAAATATGAAGTGGATAAGAACTTGGGGATATGCAAAAATAACCAAATCGAAGATTCGAAGGACCTGACACAAAATATCTTAATCCTACAAAGTTTGTGTATTTAGTTCAGACTTACTTCGGGCTTATTTATTTTTATTTTACTTTTACTTCAGAGATGGATTTAGAATTTATCAGCATGACACTTTAAGTTGTAATGTTATACCTCTATAATTTTTAGGTCGGGTGATAGCATTATCATGCGAAAAACCTCCTTCACATTCATTTCAAAAATAATTTTCTTAAGATTTTATTTGAACTAGAAGAGTAGGAACTCATACCTTATTTCCCTTTTGAACTTTCAGTAAGGTAGGTTATTAATTTACCACATATTTTCATAGAAATCAAATGTTTGAAAAATGAGTGTCGAATCTTTATTCAGCCTCATCTCCTATTCAACAAGATCTATTCTGTGAGAGGAACAAAATGCAAAAAGTAAAAAAATCCTGAAGAATAGAGATGATATGTGCTACACATGTTTTTACTTTCCGTTTTGATGATGTCAAGCAATCATAAAGTTATTGAGAATATTTACAACAAATAATCAAATGACTTGGGTAATTTACAAAATGAAAAGGAAAACTAAAAATCAAAACACAAGTGTCAATCCAATCTGATATATACAATGGAAATTGAAAAAGTGACTACTACATGAAATTTTTTAGATAACGCCCATTGATAGGAGCATCAAGAATCTCTCCATCAATATTCTCCAGTGAGAATGAATTTTTTCCCTCAGCAACTGCAATTTTGAAAGGTCCAAACTAGAGATGGTCAAAGTTTCCATGTTTCCCTACATCTTCCTTTCTATATTCCCATTTTAAAGCTACATCACCAGGAAGGAAGTCCTTGTCTTTGGATTTTTTTATCAAAAGGGGATTTCATATTATCCTTATATTTTTGAAGCTTATCATCCACTTCCACTTTGTTCTACTGAACTTCGATGATTTGATTCATTCTTCTTGTAATGTCATTTGGGTCTTCATTTGCATCTTGATAGAGTTTCATCACGGGAAGAGAAAGATTAATAGGAAGGATAATGTCAACACCATAAACTAATTGGAAAGGAGACATACCTATAGATTTCTTGGTGCCAATTATGTTTTCCCATAAGGTGTACTTTAAGTGAACATGCCAAGGTTTTTTATTTTTCAGTCAAAACTTTCTTGATTATAGTCATCAAGCTCTTCTCAGATGATTAAACCAACCCATTTTCCTGAGCGTAATAAGATGTAGAATGACATAAAATAATATTGTATTTTTGACAGAAATTGATCATTTCCATAGATTTAAAATCCTGAGCATTATCAGTAACTATTTTTCTGGGACAACCAAATCTTGCTAGGATGTTTTCTTCCAAAAATTCTATTACTATTGAATCTATAGAATTCTGATTTGGAATGTCTTCAACCCATTTCGTGAAGTAATCGGTAGAGGTTAGAATCCATCTATGTTGAGCACTTGATTGCAGATGAATTTCTCCAATGAAGTTTAGGCCCCATTGTCGGAAAGGAGCTTCAATGTTTACTGGAATCAAAGGTAAAGCAGGGCAATTTTGCTTACCAATGAACAATTGGCATGAATTGCAAACTCTGTCCCTTGCATTTACATCAGTGAATAAATTTGACCAATAATATCTCGCCCTTAAAATCTTGTAGGTTGTTTCTATACAGACATGATGTCCTCCGCATATTCCTTCATGAAATTCATCAATGACACCTTTTGTTTCAGATTTTGTCAGGAAACATAATAAGAAACCTAGAGGGTCTTTCCAGTATAAATTTCCATCAACGATGCAATACTTAATTGCGTGTATCTTTAAAGTTCTTTCTTTAAAAGGATTCATGTCATTTGGGCATTGAAGATTAAGGAGGTATGTAACAATATCACTATACCATGCAAAGGAAGAAACTTATCTTCAATCTAAATTATAGGTGCGTGATCATCTATTTCCTCTATATCTAGAAGAAAATCATGTGATTAAAAGTTATTTATTCCAAGTGCACTGAAATTTGATCCAGACAATAGCCTTGCCAGACCTTGACCTTTCACTAGATTGGTTGGATTCACTTCTAGATCAAACTCTCTAATTTTAGCCAACCATCTACCTGTTCGTCCATCACTGTATGGTTGAACCAAGATATCTTTAATTGCATTTGTTGGTACATAAGAAATTATTTTGGAGTGGAAGAAATATGTTCTAAAATCCTTGAGAGCCTTTACCATTGCATAAGCTTGTTTTTCAAGAATATCATATCTTAGCTCTGCATCTATGAGGGTTTTGCTGAAAAAGAATATTGGTTGTTCGAATCCCTTTTCATTATTTTGAAGGAGCATTGCTGCAACAGTATGTTCAAAAGAGAAAGAGAAGATTAAGAATTATTCTTTATAGTGCAGACTTACCATTACTAGTGCCTCCCCTATAACTTTATTAAAACACTCGAAAGACACTTTGGCCTCGTAGTCCATTTCACTTCGTTGTCCCTTTTTAGCATATCTGTAATCAATTTTATTATTTCAGCGAAGTTAGGAATAAATCTCCTAAAAAAATTGATCTTACCTAAAAACAATTGAATCTCTTTTCTATTTCTAGGAATATTAATCAGGTCAATAGCCTCAAATTGCTTAGGATCAACCTTGATTCCATCTTTTGAAACTATATGACCTAAAATTTTACCTTCTTGCATAGCAAAGTGTGAATTTTGGGGTTAAGAGACAAACCAAATTTTCTGCATTTTTCAAAAGTTTGTCTGAGGTGCATCAAATGTTCTGCATCAAAATTGGAAAAACCTGTCAGTTCATCCAGATAAATAACACCAAACTTTTCTCTCTCACCGACGAATGTGATATCCATTTCTCTCTGTAAAGTTGCACATGCATTCATTAAACTGAAAGGAATTTGATCATACATAAAGGTCCCCCATGGAGTAGTAAACACAGTCTTCTCCCTATCATATTCATGAACATGGATGATTTTAGGGGATAAATTTCTCTCATGGGATAATTTTCCATGGTTTTTCCCAAAATGATATTCGCTATTATAAAAATTATTCGTCCAAATTCTATAGGATAAATTATTTTACCTTAAAAATCACCAAAATTTTATACAAACTATATAAAATCCTTAGAAATTTAAATATTTTTACAAAAATATCGCCACACATTTTATAGTTGGCATATGAAGGATTAGTAAGATTCGCCAAGGTTTCTACATTTTAAAATAAATTTCCATCCTTAAAATCATCCCTATTCATGAACGACGATCTGATTATATCTCGAGAAACAATCAATCATAAAAATTCAATTATCCCCTACTACCTTTTCTAGAACATGGTCCATCTTTGGGAGTGGGTAGTTATCTTTAAGGGAAGACTGATTTAAGTTCCTAAAATAAACACAGAGTCTTATTTCGTCATTATTTTTTCTAACAAGGACCAAATTCGACACCCATTCAAAGTATTTGAGGGGAATGATGATTTTTGCATCAAGGAGTTTCTTAACCTCCTTTTATATTACTAGCAGAAGAATTGGGTTTATCTGTCTAAGCTTATGCCTGAAAGGTTTAATACCATGTTTTAAGGGAATCTTGTGTTCAATGGCAGAAGTATCATAAGTTAGGTATAAATTACAGATAAGTCTCACCTTGTTTACAGTATAAGAATAGTAGAATATGCACCCTTGAACATGATATAAAAATGCAGTAATTCACACAGAACACGGGTCTTGTTTTACTCACAGTAATAACAGAGGAAAATTTGTTACTGAATGAATCCTGATATATTTTGATCTCATTAGATGTAGTACTAAATTGCAATCAATCAGTCTTCAAGAATTACAGAAATAAATTCAGATAAATGGAAACACAGTGGGAACACATAACTCAAATTGAAAGAAACTTAGAATCTTTGTCTGCACTTGTATTAATACTCAAAATAAGTTTCTCTTTTACATTCAGCAAGAAGCAACCTTGAATAGATCTAAAATCTATGTATTTATAAAAAATCTATCAAAATTGAAAACCGTTGGACGTCTCACAATATTTGACTAAAAATAGAATATATCTTAATAAAACAACATCATGCAAATAATGTTTAGTTTTGTTGGTGATTCCTCTGTCTCTTTGTCTACTCGTAGATGTGCTCATTTTCCTTTGATATTTGAGCCAGGTACACATGTCCATTAGGTACACCACAATCATTAGGCTTATTGTATTTTCCATTTGATCTCGTTTCCATCTGTCCCTTCGGAGGCATTCACTGGGATAAGGAATTGCAGTTGAATACATGGGGGGGATAATTAGATGAATAACTCACGGAAAAGTAACTATTCATGAAAAGAATGATGTGGGAACAAGTGTCCAATAAGGAGGTGGGATGAGAGGATGCAAGAACATAGGTGGTAGGGATAGATGAGGTAAGTGACTATTGGAGGGTGAAAGGTAGAGTGGGTGGAGAAAGTGGACGATGTGCATTCTTTTTCATTTTATCCCAGCTACACTCACTTTTCCTTGTTCAATGCATTGGGTGCACCTGTCCATTAATGCTACCACAAATCTTGAAGGTTCAATCCTTTCATTTAGTTCAAAAGAAAACATCTTCTTCTGTATTTGTGGCAGCTTCTCCTGGATCTTGTTCACCTCTTGGACTGTGACATGAAATTATGAACCTGGATTAATCAACCATTCATTGATTTTAAGCAAATCAATCTGGCTCATATATTGGATGGTTTCCTGAGTGTTTTCCTTGTTCTTCCTAGAGCTTTGATGGTTCATTTATATCTCAATCTTCCCCATGGCCTCTGAGATACTATTCCCTTCGAACTCAATCAAATTTTTATTTATTGAAGATAATGCCTACAGACAAGCCTCTTTTACATCTCTGGAAAGTTTCTTTCCTTCTTGTAGATTTGTTTCCTGTTCTTTTAGGGCCATTTCGCCTCTTACTTATTCAGAATTGGAGAGAAGGGGAAGACCATGGGTATTAGATCTCTGCTTCCATATGATAACTTCTTGAAACTTAGATCAGGATGAGCAGGCCTCTTTTTCCTTGACATAAATATCTTTTAGGGAAAGGTCTACTACCTGATAGAATTTATGGATATCATCTACTTTTAGATAGAGTTCTTGCTAGGAAACTTCCAGCCTCTCATTGACTTATGATGTTTTTATTTTGAAGGCCGAAATGTCTATCGTTGTGTTCTCTATTAGGTTCAGTATGGCTTGCAGGGGCTCATTCAAGTTGTCATGATGAGTGATTATTCCTTTCCTTGTCTGTGAACTCAGGTACAACAACTCAAGGTTATCCTGTAACTGCTTAATTTGATGTTGATGACTAGCCCTGATTTTCTCAAAGTATTGGTTCATCCTACTTCTGACAGTCTTCTTTGTACTATATATCTCATTTTTCAATTGTTATACCAAGAGGAATTTATGATGCAGTTGTTTGTTTAAATTGTCCACTAACCATTGATTGACAATGGAAAAAGACCCTAATGAATCTGTAACATATTTTGTAAAATTTGGACCATCATGGTCTTTCCCGTCATACACCAATATTTTTCTTTTTGTGATAACTCCATCCTTTTGGTGAGATTCTCTCTTCACTATAGTTTTTTGTTTCTTGTTCAAATGAAATCCAAGGGAGGCATATCTTCGGTCAATATAGGAGTAAGATCACCTACGAAAGTGAGTTCGGAACTAGGATTTCCAAAGTTGGTCTGTAGAGGGGTTAATGATGTGATAAGAGACATAATTTCTATGGAATGTTCTTGTCCTATTGTATTCAGGCTTCTAGTAGGAGTAGATGGTGTTGAATGAGGGAAACCTTGTCCTAGATTCATGAAATATTTGAATCGAGCTAATACTTGTGGATCATTCAGTCCTGACAATTATGCTCTTATTTCATGAAATAACACTTCTGGGATTTTTGGTATTTCCTCAACTTTGTGCTTAGCGGAGAAACTTAGCTTAGATCCTATAGGCCTAGTTTCCTGTGAATGAGGTGTGGGGATTGACTCTCCTTGCAATGTCTTTGGTAAAATATTTCATCTATTTTTCTGAAAGTTGAGGAAACCAACCTGTTGGTCAAAGGGAAGAATCTGGAATCTGCTTTAGACTTCCTCATAATATCTAACTCCCCTGAACATTTTGTCATAAGGAGAATTATCATGGATGTATCGCTTCATGTTAAACTGAGACAGATGATTTTCGACTATATTATGTGGATCATGCTTCTTGAATTCGATGTTAACTAATTTGACATCCTCCAAGGTTGTGGCCTTAACTTTAGAGTGACCAAAATATAATAATGTGAACATGCCAACTTGAATGGGGAAAGTTGGCCAAACATTTTTCTTAGATGCTTTAAACTCCTTGTTCATACCTCCTGCTACTGTATGGTATTCCACTTCTCTACACACCATCCTGTCGGGTAAAAATTGTGGGAGGGAATGAGGAGGAATTGAACAACCAAATACTTTGATATAGGATAAATTTCTCCTCAATGAAGCAGTCTGCAATCTTGCCTAGGTTCCTCATAATCCTTTCTAAAATCCGAGGTGGTGGGTGACCATAAATAGTTGTATGAACAGGCACTACAATGTTGTGACAACTTTCATAAAAGAAATCTTTGGCGTTCTCCTCCCATAATTTGGAGTGATAAAAATGAATTGGCTCAAAACTGGCTGGGGTCCAACTCTATATCATCAGGGCAGAAGGGGTCATGAAACAAATGGCATCCATAACATATGCCGACATGTAAAAAGGGGTAGGCTTCCCTTTTGATTTTGATGATTTATAATCAATGATTTCGTTGGCCAAATTATCACATAGCATTTTGGCCCAATTGAAGGTATAACCCTTGGCTACCTCATTCATGATGGCTACCCACTCAACTGAGAAATGTGTAGGGTTATTCTTCCCAAATGGGTTACAGAGCATCATGGATACAAACAACATATGAGCATCTAAAGACGTCATGGCATACATACCATGAGCATCAAATCTGATTTTTTTTGGATGTCCCCACCAGGACTTGACTATATCTTGACCATTTCTAGCGTATTGGGTGCATTCCTTTCTCTCAAATTATAGAAGAAACATGGAACTGTAAGCGTATTTAGGGGTAGGGGAAATCTTGTACATTAATTGTAGGTGCTCTGGTCAGAAAGAGCTGACAACGACCTGTTGGTGGTTGATGACGCTCTTGGTTTGGATATTGACATGTTCCAAATCCCAACTTATCATATCCTTATAGGGTATGATTCATGTTCGTGAAACGATCTTATGAAGTTCCAACTGTGCTACATTTCTAAGATTATTTGTAAAGGACTCGTTGTATTCTTCGGCAAAGTCGTATGGACAGTTAATGATCTCATGCTCTAAGACATCAAAAACCTATGTCCAAGTTTTAATGGCATCCATAACTAGTGGAGTTGTGTCTGATAGAACATATGCGTTCTGATTTGAATCATCACCTGATGCATCAAGCTTCTTTTCATCTTTTCTTGGTGCCATAATCCTCAAGGAAACAAAGTTAGCTTACATGTTACAAGAGAAGTATGTAAGAGCTTCACTAGATAAACACTGCCAATTGCAAATGGTAAAAATAACTTTGAAATTTGCAGTGCTTTATTCAAAAGGTCTATTGATCTTTGTATAGATTTATTGATGAAGAATTTATTAAACTTAATGGAATTCATTACCTGGTGATTCAAAATACTTATTTGAAATCATTAAAATTAATCAATCATAAATGTCATTAATACTTCGATGGTTCATGTTCAGGAGTTTTGGATGTGACAGGGTGGAAATCTACTGAAGTCTGAATTTGCGGAGGAGTTAATCTCTGAGTAATCACTTTTGAATATTAATTAATCATGTTTAAAATATTGTATTAACTTTAGTTATTTCATAATTTCGGACTTCGAAAGTTTTGAATATATCACAAGAGAAATTTTCTAAAATATGAAACTGTGAAGTGATTAATTAACCCTTAATCATGACTAATTAAAGTCGTTAACCATTTTATTAATTCATTGAAAACCCTTTCTCCTTTTTGTAATCAATTTACTTCGACGCTTTGATAATCCTGGGGTTGTGAAATAAAAAACTCTCAAATATTAATCTCTCAAAGTGACAGGGAAGGGATGATGTCATTCTAATGATGTGTCAAGAAAATATAGGTGCGACGTGTCACTCGAAAACATGCGAATCATCCGACGTAAATGTCGAAAGTAAGTTCCACGTGTCAACCCAGGAAAATATTTTTTAAAGGACACATGTCCTATGACTCATTTTTATGAGTTCTTTAGGAAAATTCACGAGTGGCTATCTTCGGGTTTCAGAGTTCCGGGGTTTTTGTTGTTTGGGTTTGTTGGAATACTCGAAGCGCAAAGCTGCAAAATGACCGTTGAAGACTTTCTTTTAAAGCTCAAGAGACTTAAAAAATTCGGAGGTTGTTAGGTTCGTTCGATCAGGTTAGAGTTACTCCTTGACGATAGATACTGTAAGCACCTTATTGATAAATAACAACCGATAGATTTATTTTGATTTTAAAAGGCCGCTTTCTAGGTTTTTTTTCTTTTTTGGGTAAAATTTTATTTTTAAGAGGTAACATATACAAAGCTCAAAAGCTCAAAATTATGTATGTTGTAACAACCCCAAAAGGGAGATCTCCCTAGTGGAGTCACCAATTTTGTTATGAGGAAAATATCTCTATGGCTAGGGGTAAACCATAATAGAAAAAACAACACCCATAAATCAACTCTAATATCAAGTATGCTAGATAAATGAAAATGATAACAAGAGAAGGGTAGAATCCTACCTCATCTAGATGTCTGAAGAAGACCACTAATGAGGACACGACCCAAAGTTTTATGCCTACAACTTGTCCTCAACAACCAAGATACGTAGGCATGTGGAAATGATATATAATGTTAGCATATAAACTAGCACAATCCATTAACATACGTAACAAATATTCCCATGGAAAGTAATACAAGTACTTGTGATATATAATTGGACGAGAAAAGAGAATTTCTATTAATTTAATCAACATAAGTAAATAGGTGAGAAACTTTTGTAATGACACATATCGGAACCAAGAAACTAAGTCCCTTCAACTGGGCCTTCACTGTTAAAGTTTAAGCTATTATTAGGTTTCTTTTCAATTTTCTAGATAACCATAACATAGATAGGATCACTAAGAGAAACACAATCACAAGAGACACATCATTTATCCTGGGAAACCTTCACGGGGAAGAAAACCCAACAAAAAATTCCTTAATATAGATATCCAATACAATGCCAAGACAATAAACCAAACACTAGAGAATATCCTCTCCCATGTAATGCACCTCTCTCTCTTCCTTCTTCTCCAACTGCAGCTACCAAACTTGCTATCTGGGTGATCGAATAAAGGAGTGAACAAATGAGTGGTTGGATTCCTTTATTTATACAAACTGGTAAGTGTTGAAAGGAGGTATCTCTTCACTGGCAGGGCCGCCTTCTCTTTTTGGGTGGCTAGAACCACTTTAATTTGCATGGGGGCCGACTTCTCAATTTGCATATTACAATTAGGGTTTTACCAATCCATAAAAGGGGATTTGGTCATTTACAATTCCTGACATGATCAATCCACAAAAGGGGATTGATATAATGAATAATACATCAATAATAAATAGAATACTCTTTGCAGCTACAATATTTCAACACTCCCCCTTAACAACAAGGGTATTCTACAACATCATCAGGAGAGTGTTAAGAACCAAATACCAATATAGCATAGAAAAACCACAGAAAAAGTACTCAATGCCTTGAAAAAGAGATAATTTCAGATAATAAGGCTCTTTGAGGGGGCAACCTCCTTTTACCCCACTTAAATGTTCAAGTACAAGATGATTCAAAATGAAAATGTCTCCTTGATATATATAGGAGACTAGTAGGTATAATTACAACTAATGGCCTAAAGCCGACATAAATAAAATAACATTACTAATATAATATGCCCCAATTAAGGGGTAATGATCCAATATTAGGGCATAACATGCCCCTCCCCTTGAGACAAGTGTTGTCCGCAACTCTTGAGTAACTCTGGATGCTTCTGTATAAAAGACTCATCTTCCCAAGTGGAATCTTTAGCCGACAATTTCCTCCATTTAATGACATACTCTGAAATGGATCTATTCCTCAGCTGGCGAATTCTTGTGTCAGTGATGGCTTCAGGTTCCAATATGATTTTTCCTTCCCTTTCAAGTTCTATCCATATAGTTTGAACCAGGATCTTGTCACCTATAACCTTCTTTAAGCATGAAACATGAAAAACTGGGTGTACTCGTGAAGATGCAGGCAGCTCTAATTTGTATGCCATAGTACCAATCTTTTGCAACACCTTATAAGGGACATAGTACTTTGGTGATAATTTATTATCCTTCTTGGCTTGCTTGAGGGACATCAATTTGTATGGTTGTAGTCTTAAAAACACCCAATCCCCTACTTCAAAACTTCTTTCACTATGATGTTGATCTGCTTGTTGTTTCATGCGATTCTG
>JASDQU010884358.1:16957-39603 GCA_032191745.1 Picea mariana
TTAATTTAGTATGAATAAAATTTCTTGTAAAGTAAAATGTTAAAAAAAAATCAAACATTAAAAATTAATAATAATAAATAATACTAATTTATGTGACCTCCACTAAATTAATAAAAATTTATTCATTATACTATTTTTCTTTTTCTAAAGGATATGGATTATTCATTCTACTATTTTTCTTTTTCTAACAGATATTTTGATTAAAAAAATGAAAAATTTCGCCAAATGGGGTGCTTTCACTTTCTCCACATAATCGAAATTGTAATCCCATGAATGAATTACACCATATCCGGTGTTTTCAATTCGCCGAGTTTCGAGACCCTCACCAAGAAATAAGGTGATCCGAGTGCTCCGTATACAAAGCCGTGATCGATCCATCCTTTCAATTACCGCGAAAGCATAAAGCAAAGGTGAAGTTTTGGTTTCCAAGAAAGGGTACCACCTGTTGATTCAAGGAAGAGGGTACAAGAGACCCCGCGATGACTTGAGAGTCCGTCGATCCATCGTCTCATTCCTTGAGCATGCATGTTTGCACACGGATTAATCAATTCGTTAGGATAAATTAGGATAAATGATGAAGGAGGAATTGTTATTGTTTGAGAATTTTTTTTATATAATAATAATAATAATAATAATCTATTTTTAAGGGCACGGTCAAGCCAGCACATCAAATTGGTGTATGAGACCCCCTTGTTTGTGGGACAAGGGACCCCCTTCCGCCCAGCTATTTGACTGGTAAAGTCTACGAAGGTATACATACCCTACCCCCCTCTGGATTTGAACCTGTGACCTCTTAAGAGGAAACACATGTTCTTAACTATTAGGCCCACTCAGGCTGTATTCCCTGTACAATCGTCAATCCAACATGTCCAACTTGAGATATAGTTTAACTTATGTTTTGTTTTTTGTCTTCTAGTTATTTGCCATTTTTCTCAAATTCGATTCGCTCTAGGGTAATGATTGCTATAGGATTTGGAGCCTAGGGTGGGGGTGATGGATGATGTCTATGGAGACTTGTGATGGGATGAATTGGGTCGAAGAGGTAGGCTCCACTTGGTGTGTTGGGTTGTGAGTTCTTAGAAGTTGTTTTTCTTGTTTTCATTTTTAGCTAGCTCTCCATTTTATTAAACTTCCTCATTAATGTTTAACTTAATTTGTAATCTTACGATTTGATTTGATAAAGTGGAGGATTAAATGCTTAAATCAACAAGAGTTACATGGTGGCAATGTTTCTGTGTCCTATAACATAAAATGTAGAAAGAGTGGAGATGACTAATAAAGGCAAAGAGACATATGTCCCAAAATTGCAAAAGATTACATAACATGTATTTAGACTATGAATAATTGAACTATGTCAAATTTTGAGAACCAAGTAACCTTAATCCTGAAATGGAAAAGAGAGGTGTTAATCATTGCTCTTTATGGGTTCAGTATAACTATAGGTTATAGGCATATCATTGTATTCCTTTTTATTTACAAGTGAACGGAAGAAGTGCATATGCAAAGAATTTGGAAACCAAGTTGATTCCAAGATAATGGTGTAGTAAAATAAAATATTCATTGATCTTATTGCATGCAATTGCATGATCAAAATGTGCTCTAATTCTATAGTGCTTACTGTCACATCCCGATAATGTATCTATCTGAATCTTACGACTGTACATCACTAGAGGGCGTGCAACACCACGACGTTTCTCACTTGGTTGTTTGGCAACACCAAGGATACTTCATCTGAACTATGCTTCTTCACTTAGAGCATACCCATACTCTGTTTTAGGATACCAACAAGTCATAGTCCTACTCTAGTGCAACTCTTGTATACTTAGACATCTTTTAACAACTTTAACACTTAGTCATTTTTAAGCATACATCCATGAGCATGAGAAGCCAAGAGAACAACAACAAAAGAGACAAGAGAAACATAGATATAGTGTGGGCGACAAACCATGCCTAACACCAACCTAAGTATTTGTTATTGCAAAACAATTACAACATGAGCACTATCGGTTGAGTTTACAACATGGGTAGAGTCAACCAACTCACCTCACCTCACCAAGGTACTCATACACAGATTTATCACCAAAACTCTCTATTGCAACCATCTCCACAACCTCCTGCAATGCATCTCAAACGTGCCCTCGACCACATACGTGCTATCTCTTTGTTTCCACAAACTTCATAGATTTCAGTTCTACCTCACACATGCCTCCAATAGACCCGTGCTTCCAAACTTTACCAAAATCATCCCAAGAGAAGCTCGCCCAACTCTATCCACTGAATCCACCTCAAGGTAGCACAAGTCTTCCCATGTTGAGCGACTTGGATCCTTGAGGGAGCTCACCCCTCTTCATTTTCCTCAGAGCCACATAATTCTTCCTGCTCTCCTCATCTTCCAAGTTTTGTCTTCTTGGTTATGCACCCTTTTTCTGTTAGAAAGTAATGAATGTGCTCATTTAACCATATACAATATAACAATATTGTCACCCAACCATAGGCCGAAGCCACCCCCGAGCACATTAACCTTGACAGAGAATGATTCCAAAATCAAACCAATAGCTAACCACGACTAATGCATAAAGATAACCAAGACTGATCAAAAAGTCCAACCATAACCAATAGAAAGTCCGAGCTTAAACCAAAAATACAGATTGCAGCAATTGTCAGTTGCAGCTACTCCCCAGACTTGCACACTTGCCCAGTTTCTACAGTGCGCACCTCTTCCCAGCTAAATTTTCGAGCTGTCTATTATAAAATGAGGTCTGGCTACTTGTATTTGTATTATTTTCCTGAGTTGTCTAGGTCGACTTCTCATTCTGGATGTTAAATACTTAATATCAATTATTCCCTTGAGCCGACTTGTCTTCTAGGGTTAAGTTTAATTCTTTAGGGTTTCTTCTTGCTTCCCGGAATATTCTATTCTCGTTAGGGTTACACGTGGACGTAAATACCTCCCACAACTACCATAATATCAACACTCCCTCCTAGATAGGGAGGTATTGAAGGCAATGGTCTTGAGAAAAAACATACCATTCAACTTGTAGCATCATCACAACCATACACGCTATCTCATGATTAGATCACGAGCACCATCATCACTATCAGTGTCATCTGACAGCATCAACTACATCATCTCTCGAAACCATACTCCATCTGAGTAATCAGGCATGATGCTGAAAAGGTCACTCACTCCAAAGAGTGATATAAGAACCATTCTTCTAATCCAGATATATGTCCTAGAAGAATAACTATTCCAACAAATGCTGGAAGCCACACCATGGGCTATAAGGACTATTCTTCTAATACGGACATACGTCCTAGAAGAATAAATGTCCTAGACCATTTTCCGCCTAGAGAATGTATGTCCACTAGCACATTGACTATCCATCTATCTTATAATAATTTTCAACACTACTCATAGTCTACATGGCAATCAGAACATTGTCATTCAATAGAACACAACTATGTCTATCCATAATAGTACACAACTACAATCCAGTGGTACACTACCACACCAAGTAGCACACATCTACTTAGTTAGTGACACATAGTCACAACCATTGGAACACATCCACCACAGTAGCATACATCTACTATCCTGAGACATAACGTATCCATAGAAATCATATCATTTGATATCAACCTGCACAGAAAAACAATATCATGATATAAACTGAGTCATTCTTCCACTCACATCTATGAGATCTCGAAAAGAATCTGCCCTCAAAAGGTAAAACATCAGCCATGAGATATTTGGACTATTCTTCTCAAGCATAGAAGAATAATTGTCCTAATTTATGATCCTGGACCATTCACCTAACTGGGCCATTCCTCTGGCACTAAACAAAGTGCAACCTGGAGAGAATGAGTCTACCCTAGGGAATGCATGTCCCTGATTGTTGAACCTGGACCATTCACCTAAATGGGCCATTCCTCTAGCACTAAACAAAGTGCAACCTGGAGAGAACGAGTTTTCCCTAGGGAATGACTATCCGTACCATTTCCTAAGGAAACGATTGTCCTGCATCAACCTCCAAAAAGGACCATTCTTAAAAATTGCTCACAACTATGAACTTCGAAATAATGACTGCCCGACAAGGCAGACCATTCTACTTTCCACTACTGAGAGTGAATGTCAAGAATAAAGAATGTCCTAGACTATTCCCACACACTGCCCACAAGGGGAATTGTTGTCTATGGTACATCAACAATCTATCCAACCATTTTCATTACAAAAATGACCATCTGATCTGGACCATTTTCCGAACTCGAAATGCCTGTCCGTCAGAAATCTCAAACCACTTTCTGAACTGTAAAGGAACTGCTCATCCTGGACCATTTTTTGAACTGTCCATAAATCAATAACACATCAGTTCTCCCTCCCAACATGGGAGTCATATCTTCCCTTTTCAAAAAGGAATTTGTCTCCACGAGCTCCAACTTGTTTCTTGAGTACGAAAACTTTTTCATCTTGGACAAAGGCTTTACCAAAATATTTTCTTATCTTCTCATCTGTGGAGATATATTGGAGAACCACTTCTCTTTTCTGGACCTCATCACGGAGAATGTAATGCTTTATCTCAATGTACTCCGGTCTTTCTGGAACACTGGTTTTATTTGAAGGCTTCATATATCTCTCGATCATTACAATATATTATGGTTGAATTCAACTCTTTTGTTTCCTGCTAGCTCATGACATCGTGGTAAGGCTCAAACTGGAACATATCCAAGTGACACTTCTTCTGTCATCATGAGAGTTTGTCATGGATTAACAATCCATCATCTTGGACTTCCGAGTAACCATTTTGATACAATATCTTTTTTATAGAAAGTTTTCACCATGCTTTTGTTGTCCATTGGAGGCTCTGCACCAAGTTGTCTTCTTCCATCTGCATACAAGTGTCTCTCTCTGGTATACCTCAAAACCTTGAGGTTTCTCTACATATGCTTCTTTGTTCAATTACTCTGTTGAAGAGAATAGTCCTTACATTCATCTGATGTAAACTCCAACCCATGGATATTGTAGGAGATATAATGGATCGGGTAGAGGTATATCTGGTTACTGGAACAAGCTATCATCATAGTCCTCTCCCTCCATCTGGGAGAACCTTTAGTTCTGGATCTCGCAATGCTTCCACTCATAAGTCTTCCATACACTATTCTTCATCACAACTTCCATTTCCTCTGCTTGATTGTTTCTAGTGGGTTCAGACCAAGCTGGTAGTCTTGTGATTCTTGATATAATGACTGGTTGTTCTGGCTTTTGTTTCTCTCTTGGAATCTTCATGTTCTTCCTCATGTTTCTCTTTAGATCTTGGGTCCATGGAGTTTTCTATAGATTCCATTCCCTGAAGATTCCAACTTATTCCTTTCATCATAGGATCATGGATGTGGATGGACAACCAAGGATACTTTAAGGCTTCTTTTCGAAGAAGACTTCTTCTAAATTCAAATTGAACACGTGCTATTTTTCATGGTTGTTTCCATCAATGTGAGCATGAATAGATACTTTATAATCCTTGATGGATCATATTATTTAGGATTAGCTCCCTCCTAATCCTTGCTTCATGCATGAATGCATGCTCTTCTTTTGGAATTATATAATCGTCTCCCTCCATCTAAGAGAGTCCACGCTTTCGTCTGCATCCTTATTGCCTTCTGCAAAGTGTCACAAGTCTTTTTTTTTTTATAGTTTCCTTTTGATTGTTGACTTCTTTTTGTTTTTACTTCTTCCGGGTTTCTTCAAGTTTTATTCTGATTTCATCTTATCTTGTAGTTGTTACTTATGTTAATAGCTTCCACATGAATTGTTACCAGGGGTTGTCGATGTACTTCATATTTTCATGTGTATTGCTTGAATTGTAGTCATCGTGATAGCAATCCTTATCTTGTTGTTCTTCCATAGGTGTTGTTTCTCTTTGAACATTTCATCTTCTAAGAAATAGATGCAAGATATGTACATAAAAATATGTAAACATGGTATGTACAAGAATTATGAACAATATTGTTACCTTGTCTTAGAAGAAGAAGTCTGTTTTATCCTGCTTGGAATTCTTTGAGGGTTCCCTTTCTTCAGCAACTGCTGCTTCGTGTGTTTCCTTCCTTTTCTTTAACTCAGGACAATGATTCTTGTAGTGACCATATTTTCGACAATTGAAGCATTGTGTTTTTGAAATATATTTCTCTTGATTTGGTTTCTTCCTAGAGCTAGACTTCTTTTTATTCCTGAAATTCTTGAACCTTGTTGTGAAGGCTTGATCATTGCATTTATTTTGGGGTTTATCTTTTGCAATAATCCTTGATTCTTCTTGTGCTCAACAATTCTAAAGTTATTCAAATGTGGGATACTCCTTCCTTGTGCTCATTCTTGCGGCAAATGCATCCCATGTCTTGGGAAGATCATTGAGTACTATAATTACAATTTCCTTCTCTGAAATTATCTCTTCAATATCTTGTAGTTGATATCTTAATTGATAGATTCTCACAAAGTATGATGTTATGTTGTCATCATCATTCATTTTCATGTCATGGAGCTCATTCTTCAGACTCATTACTTGTCCAATATTTTTGACTAAGAAGAGGCTTGTTAGGACATCATACATATTCTTAGATGAGTCAAGATGGGAGATGTAGGGTATCAAGTGGTATTTTTATAGATTCCACTGTGATACTCATGGCATTGATTTCATTGTATTTGAACTTCTCCATAACTGCAATGCTCTGAGGTTATTTCTCTTTTCCTTCTTCGAACTTTGGCTCTGAAGTTAGAAACCCCTTCTAACTTGTTTTCCGACTTCATAGAGTAAGTCATAATTGCTTTGACTTGGTGAACCCTTGATTTTGACCAAAAAATCAAACTTGACATCTTAGCTTGCTGAGAATACAAGGAGATGCGTTAGTCTAGGGTGCACTAGGATATCCAGAAATTAGGTCAATCTCTTCACTTAAGGTGCCTCAACAAGAGAGTTAGGGTTTCGTTGCTACAGCCAAAACTGGGTGCAACTGCAACTGTATCTGAGCAAATCCTCCCAATCTATTTTCCAACAGTTAAATTGTCTGAAGATAGGGTGGGACCATAACCTGTTAGAAAGTAATGGATGTGCTCGTTTAACCATAGACAATATAACAATATTTTCACCCAACCATAGGCTGAAGCCACCCTCAAGCACCTTCACCTTGACAGAGAATGATTCCATAAGCAAACCAATAACTAACCACGACTAATACATAAAGATAACCAACATTGATCAGAAAGTCCAACCATAACTAATAGAAATTTCGAGCCTAAACCAAAAATACAGATTGCAGCAGTTGTCAGCTGCAGTTACTCCCTAGACTTGCGCACTTGCTCAGTTTCTGTAGTGCACACCTCTTCCCAGCTGAAATTTCGAGCTGTTTGTTACAAAATGAGGTCTGACTACTTGTATTTGTATTGTTTTCCTGAGCTATCTGGGACGAATTCTCATTATGGATGCTAAATACTTAATATTGATTATTCTCTTGAGCCAACTTGTCTTCTAGGGTTAAGTTTAATGCTTTAGGGTTTTTTCTTGCTTCTCGAAATATTCTATTCTCATCAGGGTTACACATGGAGGTAAATACCTCCCACAACTACCATAATATCAACATTTTACTTTATAGTCCCTCATCTGTCACATCTCTTTTTCCATGGGTGAGATGACATGTCAGCTCACCAAGTCGCACTCCTTCACAAATTTGGGGCAAATCCTCATTTGGTCGCATTTGGACAACTTTCCTAGCCGACCCACATAATTCTTCATTTTGTCTCTTGTCCAATCGACCGATCCATCTAATGGAAATTTATCTTGGGTGTGAATGGACCTTAGGTGAGTCAATCCAACTTGCTTAAGTGCACCCCCCATGCCTTAGTTGATTTTCCTTCATTGGTGGAATGCCCAAGTCATACCCTCTACCCTGCATCAAATTGTCCGTCGTTTGACTTTTTTCGTAAGGTATCTTGGGTGGAGTCACCACTTGGCATGTCGTGCACCCAAGGAAACCCATCTCTCCCCTATATGAATACTTTCATCTCCTCATTCGCATCGAGCATCCTTCTTTCCCAATTTCCTCTGTTTTGATCTATGGTGGAATTGTGCATGCACGGGCTTGGAACCACAGGAATTACATTCTCCCCCACCTCAAGTCATTGTTTTCCTCGAAAAAATACACAAAATATGTGATCTCCAAGTCTCTTCCCAACTCGTGCCTTTGCTACAACTAATTTTGCTGGAAACCCCAAGTTTCATGCCAACTGGAAACCCAAAATTGTATCAAAGTGGAAACCTCAAGTTTCCATGCAAAGTGGAAACCCCAAGTTTCCAACTCGCACAACAATCATCCACAACCTGTGAAACCATCCACACTGCCCTATGTCCAAATTTGTGTGCGACCAGACTATATGCTATGATGGAAAGATGTCTCCTCCCCAACTTTGTCTGCAATTTCTAAGTTGTTGCTTCCCTGCTGTGACGATCACTCTCCATTTCGTTGTTGTTGTTGTAACTTCAAGAAAAATATTAAAAGTGTCTAAGTGTTGAACTCCTGTGAACTTGTTGATGTGCCCATACTTCAACCAAACTCTTCTACGTCTCCTTATAATGCTAGCCTCAAATCCCGACATCCTACACTGGTTGGGTAGCTAGTCCAACCATCATGTCTAGTTTATGAAATGTGCATCTCCATGCCTAAACTTAGTCTTTTCTTTCTGCATATATGTCATTCTATCCAACTCCAAATACTAAGGTAAGTTTCCACCCTTGCCTCCACATTGTTTCCATCATTTGATTTTCTTCAAGGAGATCCTCTACAATGTCTAAGTGTTGCACTTTGTACCTACTGGTGTATTCGTACTATGACTTCCTTCCACAATTCGGTCCATCCACATAGTGGTTTCATACCAAGGTCACCCCTCACCTTGATGCATTATGAAGTCACCCGAAAAAAAGGTCATCTCAGCAACTCGGCTCCACTGTCCTCCTCGTGGCATAGTTAGCCAATCTTTGCACCAATAACTGCATGTCCATAATGCATTTTCCTTACTAATTCTTCACCTAGCCATGTCACTTTGTCTACTTCTCTATGCCTTTGAATGGTTAAGCTTCACCCTCAACCATACTTCCCCAAAGCAAGAGAAACTCCCATGTCCAAGTACTTTCCTCGTGTTGAAATTTTCCTATCCACACAATCCTCCAAACGAAGGAAAGTCCTCAACTCGTCTCCCTTCATCAAGTCACCTCTTCACAACTCAACATCTTTGATGAGTGTGGAAAACATTCGCTCACTCCCCAAACATCCAAAACTAACTATCCAAAGTGCTCCAAGTAGAATGAGTCACCTCAAAGAACTTCCATTCCTTAGGCACATTCAAACCAATACTCTACCAACCTCAACCAACGACCCTCTTGGAAATATGAGTTGTTGCAAAAACATCCACAAGTCACCACAGTGTGCTCTGCCTCACCAAACGAGAGTGAAAACCACCCAAGTCACTTGGTCTGCATTCTTCCCATTTAGGTAGATTATCAACAATTCTTGGTCGACTTCTCTACTAACTCCATCCGTCTCTTGGAATGAAACTGACTTGCACCAACTGCAAGCGTCCAAACTCTAGTACTATCATTAGCTGTCAAGTCATGACATGACCCAAGCAATACGCCTAAGGAACTAATCACCAAGGTGCCTCATCCATCTTCTCAAACTCAACACGTATATAATTTACTTCCCACTTCACCACAGTTACATTTCCAACGTACCTCAACAAAGAGTTAGGCTACTCCCTGAAGCCACCTCTACGGTTGCACCAATTTTTCCGAAGTCCTCCAGAGGACTCGTCCAAGTAGGTCTCCCCAAGCTCTTCACACATTGTCCCAACCAAGGTGTCCCAGACTATTACAAGACTTCTTTGAATCTACACCACTTGAGTCACCCTCAAGTCTCCAGTTCTTCACCACGGAAACTGAATAAACTTGGACCACCAAGTCATATGTTTTCCTTTCAAATAAATCACTACAACACTTAGGAAATGCAAGAAATAAAAACCAACCATACATTTCCAATGACATCGTTCACTGCAAGAATGTTCTAAGTTTGTTGTCTTGAACCTTCACTTGCCCAAGTAACTGACTCTTTGCATGAACTCGCCTCAACCACCATCCACAACTCCACAAGCCTGCAAGACCTTCGATGTGATACAAGGTTGAGTCTTTTCATCCACTTCAGAAATCCATCTAAGTCTCAAAATTCACATGCAACCGATTGAACTCATATCCAATGTCTTTCCATCTTTTCACCTTGACTTCTTCCACTTCAAGGCACCATGCACCCATCACTTGAATGTCAATTCATATTGTTGCTAACTAACTTTTGTCACTCTATGAAGAGCTACCTCATCTGAAGGATGCAATCAAACCACAAACAACCCAACTCAACTCAATTGTTGTTCTTGGTGATGCATGACATGAAGACATCATCATGGAAATGTGCCAACCAACTTCCTATTGTAGAGATGCTCTAGGTTTCCCTAGGTCATCCAACACACCCAAGTGCTTCACCTTGCTGCAATCCATAACTTCTCCCCTTTACAATCACTTCTGCAATCACCCTTTGTGTTTTTCTTTTGTGATCACTTATGTGGTTATCTCAGCAACAAGTCATGCGAAAAAATCTTGCGTTCAACTTCCTTGTCCAAGTACTTTATTCTCCCAATGAACTATGCACTTGGTCTCTCCAAGGTGTGCACAACAAGTCCCACACTGACTTCTATCACTAATAAATCCAACCAATTTTTCCTCTACGATCAAATTTGCGACAAGTTCTACAATGAGTTATGTGGTCACCCACCCTGTCTAAGTGCTTCGTTTCACCACAAACTCTGCTCTTGGTCTATACAAGGTGTACGCCTAGAACAACCTCTCCATTGCACCATCAACCCAACCTATGTCGTAAGTATGGTTCCAAGTATAAGATGAATAAGTTCGTTGCACCAAACCATTCACCAAGTATGGGAACATTCCCATTGAACTACCTTCACAATGAACAACCTTCTCAACAAGTGCACCCCACCATGATTGTTCTAATTGCAAGAGTGGTGAATAGCGCCAAACATATCTGAAACCATCTATCATCAAGATAGTGGTGAAGAGATCCCCAAACCTTCTCCAAAATATGCAATGAATCCACTCTGATACCATCTATCATCTAGATAGTGGTGAAGAGCTCCCCAACCCTTCTCCAAAATCTGCAATGAATCCGCTTTGATACCATATGTCACATCCCCACTATGTGCCTAGCCAAATCTTATGATCATGCACCATTAGAGGGCATGCGACACCGCGACGTTTCTCACTTGGATACTTGGCAACACCAAAGATACTTCATTTGGACTACGCCTCTTCACCTAGAGCATACCCATACTTTGTTCTAGGCTACTGATGAGTACATTCCTAATCTAGTGCAACTCTTGTATACTTAGACATTTGTTAACAAATTTAACACTTATTCATTTTCAAGCATACATCCATGAACATGAGAATCCAAGAGAACAACAACGAAACAAACAAGAGAAACATATATATAGTGCGGGCAAAAAAAACCATGCCTAACACCAAGCTAAGTCTTTGTTAAAGTCAACCAACTTGCCTCACCTCACCAATGCACTCATACACAGATTCATCACCAAAACTCTCTGTCGCAACCAACTCCGCAATCTTCTGCAATGCATCTTAGATGTTCCCTGAACCACATACATGCTATCTCTTCATTTCTGTAGACTTCACAAATTTTGGTTCTACCTTACACATGCCTCCAACAGACCTACGTTTCTAGACTTCACCAAAATCATCCCATGAGAATCTCTCTCAAATCTGTTCACTGAATACACCTTAAGGCATCACAAGTCCTCCCATGTGGAGGGACTTGGCTCCTCGAAGGAGTTCGCCCCTCTTCATTTGTTTAATACCTTGGGCAAGAAAGATAAGTGTATTCCTTGCCATCATGCACTTGACCAAAATAAAATTGTAGAACGAACGGGCGAAGAGGGGGCCTGGTCCAACCAATATACAAAGGAAACTTATAAAGGGTGAGCTCAATTTCCTTGGGCCCACAATGCGCCAAGGGGAGCTAACCAAGTTGTCATGCGAAAAATGTTTAGCCCAATGAGTGCTTGATGATCAGTCGTGGACTTGACTTGGGAACCCAAACTAAGAATGAATGCTTTCTTTACTTGTCAAAATGTTCTAAGTATAATATGAAAAAATAAATGTTAAGTAATAAACAAAACAAAGTGAAGGCATAGTCAGAGCTAAGTAAACCATTGTGGCTTTGCCTCCAAGTTTAAAAGCATCGATGTTGCACGTTGTTGAGGATGTTGGATTTCCACAATCCAATTGAGCTCTTCATCGACCTGACAGGTGGTATGAGAGCATAGTATAAAGACAGAGTTGGTTAATTGTCAAGTGAGCTCCACCATGGCAAGCTAAGAGAAGCTTGACCTAGCAGGGTTGATATTGTTTTGAGGTTGTTTGATCTGCGCAGGTATGTGAAAGGAGAAGTTGCGAACAAATGACGATAATAGACCATAGAAGGTTGTGGAAATTCCAAGAGAGGAAGAACTAACCACTCTCCCACAACTTGAGAGGAAGTCAAAGGGTGCCTCCTTAGAGATAGGACGATATGGATAGAAGCACATGAAGTCTAGAAAAAGTTGCATATGGAAGGGGTCGTTGAGTTGTGAAGGTTGTTGTTGTTCGTTCGATGAGACACATGAGACATGGAAATTTTATTTGAGAAGAAGAAGGATTAGAGTGTTGGATGGCCAAGGCAAGAGAATGCATTAATTTTGTTTCATTGACATAATCATTAATGGTAGGCCAGTTCAAGTACTTGGGCACAAAATCATAGTGAGTAAGATAGAAGTGAAAGTAGTGAATTATAAGGCAACAAAGGTAACGATATTTTCCTCACTAGTTTCAATGTCCCCATCCCCAAGATGCGGCATGCTACATGAAATGACTTCTATCACAACAAAATTTACAATTTCCTTTGAATTACTATGAATTTTTCTCATTATGGTTATGATATCACATTATATTGCATTCTCATTACCAACAAACTCAAATATTATCTTTGATACATTCATTACCTGAAATTCCCTACATATGCTACAATATGTAGTTCTAACAATGAACCATTCATGCATAAATATGTACATTTTAATCATACATAATTAACATAACATTCACACAATAATTGGTACATAAAAAACACATATAAAAGAACACTTATCTTTTAATGGTAAATCACCAACTACGTGTAGACCTTAGACATTCTTCCCATCCATAAACACTACTACCCATAAATTCTCAGCAACAGTTCACCCCTGATTTGAGACTAGAGCTCCACCAGGGAAGGCTTCCTAGGACAAACTAATGTCTATCAAACAATAATTAATCTCAGGTCAAGGTGCCAATTGTTGCAACTAGCCTACAACCTCTCATTTTCCACATGCCTATCCCACCCCAGGAAGTGTACCCCTTCTATGCTCAACATTCCTTCAGTTGTCCCCCTTCCTTTCCAGGGATTCAACAATAGGCCAGACAAAAAGTCACAGATCTTTGTAGCTAATTTCCCAACACACCAACAACCAATATTCAAAATTTCTCTCACTATAGAGACTACTCACGGGCTTGAAAATCCGCCTCTTTAACTCCAAATATCTCAATTTTTCTTGTTACCAACAACTCCTCGAGATTCCCATGTATAGGTAAGAGAATGGTGATGGAAACATATCCATGGTAAGAGTGAATCATTGGAATAATAATGAGAATCCCCCCGAAATAGACTAAGTTCCTCCAAAATAATTGCATGTCCCCAACTTGACACTTGTCATGATGAAAACTACATGAGCCCCACTTGGGTATACATTCCCCCATCCTAAAAACTTTGGATAAGATATCTCATTATTTAGACTTTAGGAAATATTAATATAATATTTCCTTGAATTAATCCCCCTTGGCTTAGCTCCTCATCCTAGATCCTTATCCCCCTTTCCCTCTAATGGAGTTCTAGCCATGCCTACTCTTTTGTCTGGTTGGTCTGCAACAATGATGTATTTAATTAATAATATGAGTGATACATATTACAATGACAGGCTCGCTAGCCTTTTAGCATCTAGGCTTTTCGGCCTAATAATCTCACAGGAATTGTGGCTTATAATATCTTGGCTCACCAACCTATAGAACATAAGTACATTTACAATTGGGTTCATCCTGGGGGTATTACATTCCCCTCCCTATCATTTATACATTTTCCTCAGTGCATTGTATAAAATGTACATTCAAAATTATTCAAAAATCTCCACGCCTTTGCTATTGAAGCTTGTTATCCTTTTGGTGCTCTTCTTTCCAAGCACTAGATTCATGTCTTCATACTTCAGCTGGAAGTATTTTCCTTTATTCCACAGAGCGGCTATGGGTAAGAATTTAGCTCACTATTCTTTCTGAAACACCCTCATGATTCTAGCCACCATGCCATAGGCATTCTTGAGCTACCTCTTCCTTGCTACACTCACCCTTCCAGGCTTAGGAATCCCTTCATTGCTACACAGTCCTTCAACGATCCATCTTGTCGAGGATTTCACACACAAGGAGAGAACCAACTCATTACCGGACCCCCACCAAGGGTCTACACTCCACATAAATCATAGGTCTCTAAAGTCCAAATAGTAGCCTTTCTTCCTGAAATTTCTATCTTCGATAACCATCATCTCATCTATATCACACACATACATTCATCAAGAGACGATATCATAACAATTTCATTTAGAGATTCAAAATTGTTTTATAATGAAATTGAAATTTCCCCAAGTATGATATTCCATCTCATAATTTTCTTGGTGGTTGCAGCAACAAGCATGAGTATTTATTATGGCTTTCAACATATCCATACTTGAGACCACTTTTCCTGCAATACTATGATCTTGCATTCATCAAAACAATTTATTAGTATTTCATGTGCAATATGCTTTTATTGCAATATTTACAAAATCCCATAAATTGCTCTTAGAATTGTTTATACTTAACAATTCAATCACAACTATCAATATATTTATTAATTGGAATGAGATTATCATTCCTTGCACATATATTATCAACAGTCAATATTTTCCTTCTTCTAGACATCATTATTCCATACTCTGTTTCCCTGACGGATTTTTCCTGTAGTCCATCCTCATGTGACTACTTTAACGTGCAAATATTTTACTGTAATGTCTAATAGCCTCTAAAATGTTCTCACTTCATGAGTTAGTAATGATCTCAACATCTCAGTTGTTAGCATAATCATTTCCATGAAATATCATATATGCATGCATTTGCCAAAATGCATTCAATAAATGCCTTCAAGCATAAACAATTCTATCTTAGGATACATGAGTGCAAATCTAACACTTCTACACTTTCATGATCTATTCATACATGTTATTCAATGCACCTTTGCATTGGTTTTTTATAATTCTCTTTATCTAAATCATGCATCCCACCATGGAGAATTGGAAGGTCTGGCCAATGCGTCAACACATCATCCATACACTTCCCCTTGTTTGTTCAACCATTTGGATGCCTTTGTTTTTGTCCCAAACACTACACCAAGAATAAAATGGTGTGGTGCTCTTCTGTGTTGGAAAAAAGGTTGCAGTCCAAACATTAATTACAATAAGAAGACCATAGGATACTTGTGTGGCACTATAGTCTTTCCATAACCAACCATGTCATGGCTTCACACATGGTTAGATTTGTTGGCATTCACTTTTATAACAGGGTCATACCACTTTATTTTCTTTGGTTATTAACTCATAACTAATGGATCATGAAATGGTACCACTTTATTTTCTTTGGTTATTAACTCATAACTAATGGATCATGAAATGGTACTATGTCATATGTACGTATTCAAAAGCTAAACAACTTTTATAACTATCTTAGGCCTTCAATCTTTACCACACCTAGTAATATATCATTTTTTTTAAATGCATTCAAATACACACAATAATATCACTTCAAATATTAATTCTAGTCGAGGAAAATTCTTACATAAATTGCCTTCAACAATTAGGCAGCATAAGTACATCAAAATTGTACCTGCATAGATTCCATTAAATGAATTTAATGCTACCTAATTAGTTGGTATCAGTAGGAGCTTCCATGCCTCCTTCACCAACCTCTTAATCAACACTTCAAGTTCTTGTTGCTTCCTTCATATGAATGACTTCCATATGCAACAACATCATCAATAATACTTGCATCCATGCAATAAACTCCCTCTTTCCAGACACAATAGCCATCATTATCAACATTCATATTCATATATATAACAATAGACTAATTCTAGTCTTCAACACACACACACACACACACACACACACACACACACACAAACAAATCTGCATTCACTAATGCATATGTATATGCACTAAGAATGAATCCTTATCATGTTCATAAATGCATATTCATTCCAACTTCTTGTGCTATATATAGTTGCCCAAATGGCCATATCCTAATTGTTCCTACAACATTTGCAGCAACCCCTTTCTTCCTTTACAACTCTCTTTGTTGTTCTTGATTGTCCACTAAGTTTCTTTGGATTCATGTATCCTTTTTTGCTCTTACAAAAATCATTATGCATGATTGTTCTCTATCCTGAGCACCTTTTCCAAACAAACCACCCCAGGTTACTTTACATTTCCAGCCCTATACTATGTTGATATTAATCTTCAACATTCATATATTTCCTGGACCCATCTGATCCAACCTTATCTTGCTGGAATAATTGAACATGTTTTCTTGCTTCCCCAACCACTTTCAGCCAAATCTTAGATGACCAAATTTACATTTCCAACCATTCTCTCTTATTAAATTTGGATCTTCAACATCCATTTACTTTACTGGACCAAACTGATTCAACTTAGCCTCTCTGAACACTTCAACTCTTGTGGTGATGTACCATTCACTTCTCCTTCCTTGTCCAATTTGGTCTCAAACTTGACTTGTATAATCAAATTTTAAACATATTATAGTGATGCACATATGCCTTCTTTTCCAACTTCATAGAGATTAACTATAAGTAGTTATCCATCATAAACTTCATTGATACTTCCAAATTTTTAGAATATCACCAATGGTTCCTTCCCACTTGAGATGGTTTCTCTTCAGGATTTGTCACTTTTTGTTTTTTCCTTCCATGTCTAGCATAGAACCATTTTCTTCTTCATGGTTTCTTATTGATTTCCCTTCATAAAATCACCTCCATTCTTGAATTATTTTTGGACTTGTCATTCCAATCTACTTTGGCAATGCACTCAACATCTTTGGAATGAACCCTACATTTTTTATATGCATCAACAATCCCTTCATTGTTGTCACATTTCTTGAGTGCTACAAAAAACTTTGAATAGCTTGGTATGCACCTAGTGTTACCTTTTCCACTATCTTCAGTTACTCCTGAACTTTATCCCATTATGGAATGCACTTATATCATGTAATTCCTCTCCCAAAAGTATGGCTGCATACTTCTAGAACCAATCTGCTCTTAATGCATCACTTATGCATATGTTGGCACTCTTTAGCATGCATGCACCTTCATTACTTCACCCTTGAAGTTATAACATTCATACCGTGCTTCCATTGCACTAATCTGACCATAATAATGAAGGTATTACTCCAAAATTGCATATTAATCCCTGGAGATGATGCACCTTATCTCCATGTATACACTATGTCTTTCTTTATCAGAAGACTAGCATCTTGACATATCAATCCTTTTAGAACAACTTTTCCCACAATGTACTAATTTATCTATACATTGGCACCCTTTATAGTGAATTGACCTTCACTATTTCATCCAATAAATACTTTACTCTTTTGCCTTGATTCCACTGAGCACTCTGATTAGCATAAGTGGATTTCTTGTAGTGAATTCCTTTACACATAAATTTTATCTTCTTTTATTCCCAAGAATTCATGGATGTACCCAGATTCATATCTAAACATTATTCATTTCTGGCTTTTGATCTTCTTGTGAGGCATCCTTGACATGGCACTTTTTCCTTGAGTGTCTCTGCTCATATTTAACCAAAGTTCAAATCCTTTTACCAACTATCCAAACCACCTTTCATGACTTTATGCTTTGCATCTCCATTTGTACCCACTGTACATGCATTAGCATGAATTGTAGATGAGATTTCTTACCTAGCATCCACAATTGGTATGCATATTTGTGAACTGGAATTTCTTTTATCAATCAAAGTTCCATTGGAATTCCTTTATATTGCTCATTGAGTCTAGATGTCTTCATCTGGAAGCTTCCTTAAGAAATCAAATGAACATGTTGGGGAACTGTATCTGTCTGCTTCCTCCTATTTGCAGACCATCTCTAACATTTATCTGTTCTATATATGTCCATAGTTTTGCAAAATGTGCATGCAATAGTTTGTGAGATTATAATAATTTAACAAATCCATCATTTTATGCATCGTTATGTTCTTCAAAATCCACCAGAAATATTATTTATTATTTCTTGTGAATCTTAATGTCTTTTTTAAATTTATGAGTGAATACATGAACTCCTATATCCATGACCTTTCCCATGACTATTCTCATGCTCAATTTTGAGTCTTGAGAGCAAATTTTTTGATGACATGACAAGGAAAGGAGTATTCATTAGCTTGAACAACATAGCTTCATCGCTCAACTACTGTCTGATTATCGGATTTAATCTCATCCATCAAATCATTTCATCCATACTTAGAACCTTTTCTAAGTTTGTCGCAGGTTCACAACCCATTCTCTATTCTTGTTATTTTTTCCGCGGTCTACGAAATGCACCATCACATTTCACCACCTTCATTTTTCACCCAAGTCAACCTACAAATTTGTTAAGTCTTTCACAAATCCTCCCTTGTATATTTCCATAGAAAAATTTTCACTTTACCACAAGTTCACGAGTCAATTTCATTCTTGTTACAACTTATGCCTCCTAAAAAATGCAACATCGTACTTTGTCATATCCATTTTACACTTGTACTTAGTCATTTTCTCATGCTTCATCACCTCTGCGATACCATTCACACCTGTGAAGTCTTGACACTTAGTCAAATTTCAAAAATTCAGCACAGGTTCGCGGTGTATCGACACTTAGTCAAATTTCAAAACTTCACCAAGGGTCCAGGATTTTTCACTCATTTTCTTATTTATTTACATACTCTCGTCCTTCTTCGTTTGACCGATCCATTCCTTTACTTCGTCAATTCTTGAACTCTCACTGCAGGTCTAGATTCAAGGTTTTATAGATCAAGTAGCACCCTGCCATGTGGCTCCACATCACCTACCGTTTTACACCACTACCACCATGTACTTGCCACCGTGGAAGTACATGTCTTTCTTCTTCCACATCAGCCGACACATGGTCCCCACATCATGTTGACGTCACCGTGTGGAAAAGTACCCAAAATTTTCCAATTTTTCCAAATTCAAAATTCTTGGCTCAACCATCATTGTAGTTTTGAAACCAAGCTTAATGTGACCAATTTTGGCTCTCCAAATGTCAATTCGACCCTTGCACATGAAATTTGACTCTTCCTCATTGAATTTTCCATGAATTCCCACTGCAGAATTGGGGATTTTTCCCAATTTCACCATGGGCGCTATATAATTTCCAACTTTCACTCAATTACATGACAAAAATGTCCAATTTGATATTTAGAAATGGAGATGTTTAATGTCAGTGCTGAATTTCTCAAATTCCCCACGAATTCTTTCCCAATTCCATAAAAATACTTTTTCAAACATATAAGATACATTCTGCAAATTTAAAATTCTGCAACTTATATCTCTAAGGTTTTGCTAGCTAGCCCGTGCAGGCTCAATATTGAACCCGTGGCTCTGATACCACTTTGTAACGTCCCTGACCCCAAGCTGGGCCATGCTACACGAAACTCGACTTCTGTCATAGATGAATTTATGATTTCCTTTGAATTTCTATGAATTATGCTCATTACGGTTTTGATATCACATTATATTGTGTTCTCATTAATAGCAAACACAAAGATTAGCTCTAATACATTCATTACCTAAAATTCTCTGCATATGCTACAAAATGCAGTTCTAATAACAAACCATTCATGCATAAATATGTACATTTTAAGCATACATAATTAAAACAATATACACACAATAATTGATACATAAACACATATAAAAAAAACACTTATCTTTTAATGGTAAATCACCAACTACGTGTAGAACTCAAACGTTCCTCCTAACCACAGACTCTGCAGCTCATAAATTCTCAGCGGTAGGTCACCCCGAGCTGAGAATAGAACTCCACCAAGGAAGGCTTCCTAGGCCAAACTAAATTCTATCAAACAACAATTAATCTCAGGTCAAGGTGCCAACTACTACAACTAGCCTACAACCTCTCATTTCCCACATGCATGTCCCACCATAGGAAGTGTACCTATTTTCTACTTAACAGTCCTTTAGTTGTCCCACTTCCCTTCTGGGGCTTCAGAAACAGGACGAATAGAAAGTCTCCAAGTTATGCAGCTTATATAATTTCTCAGTGCACCAACAATCAATCTTCAACAATTCTCTCACTAGAGGGACTGCTCGTGGGCTTGAAAACCCACCTCTTCAGATGAACATGGACTTGAAAACCTGCCTATTTAGCTCCAAAGATCCTTATTTTTCTTGTTACAAAAAACTCCTCGAGATTCCCCTATACATTTATGAGAACGGTGATGGAAACATACCCCTGGTAAGAGTGAATGATTGGAAGAATAATGAGAATTCCCTCGAAATAGACTAAGTTCCTCCAAAATAATTGTAGGTCCCCAACTTGAAACTTGTCATGATGGAAACTACAAGAGCCCCACTTGGGTATACGTTTCCCCATCATAAAAACTTAGGATAATATATCTCATGCCCCACTTGGGTATACGTTTCCCCATCCTAAAAACTTAGGATAATATATCTCATGGTTTAGACTTTAAGAAATATTAATATAATATTTCCTTGACTTAAGCCCCCTTGGCTTAGCTCCTCATCCTAGACCCTTATCCCCCTTACCCTCTAGTGGAGTTCTAGCCCCCCTAATATTTTGTCTAGTTAGTCTACAACAATAGCCTATAGCATCTAAGCTCTCCAGCCTTTTAATCACACATGCACTATAACATATAATATCATGGCTCACCATCCTATAGAACATAATTACCTTATAATAAATAGGTTTGTTTCTTGCTTGCGAGAACCATTGATAGTTTGATTTTGTTAACTTTTGGCTGCAGACATGCCCCCAATTGATTCTCATTGAACAATGCACAGTAATTGATATTGTGGCACTGTCCTGATGAACGATATCGTGTCAAGCCCATTGGATGATCCAGGTTGTATCTAGGTATGATGTTTTTATAAAGACCTGTTCGAGTCTCTTAGCAGAATTTCAATTTCCAATATACAGTTCAAACTATTCAACTGATTACTTTTTACTCAAATGGTTTGTGGCACTACTTCTTGAGTAAGGATATCGTGTCAAGGTTATGGGAAGATCCTGAATGTAGCCATGTATGATTCTTTTATAAAGACCTGATCTGAGCCTCTTGGTAGAATTTCAGTCTTTTATATGCAATTCAAACGATTCAACTGCAGTTTCTTCTTGAAATGTTTTTTCTTCAATTTTGCGGGATTTGTTTAAAATTGTAGTACAATACACTTAGCGGTATTAAGGTTGACGTGAGACACCCGGAAAACTTGGTTAGGAGATGCCATGCTTTCCGATTAATAACACAACTAACTTTAGATTTATTTTAGGATTTTGGATGTTTGTTTTATAGTATTTTGGTGTAAATTTAACTAATTTGGTTATGGCTAGGAGCTAGTATTCTGCATTGATTGCATGCTAATTTTGTCTTTTCTATTTTGAACTGGTTGGTATTTTCCCTAGTTACATTGTATTTAGAGGTTTGTAGTTTTGACAAAGGAACAATGGAATTTGTAGTATAGTACCTCCAAGAGATCTTTGAGCTTAAAATAATCCATACTAGTTTGCATTGCTTTCAAGTAATGAGAGGATGTCAAACTATTTGCACTTGCAACTTGGCAGATAGCTTGTATCACTTTTCATGTGTGTAGAAACCACTATACATGTATCGTTTTGTAATGGGATATGGGCTATCCACTCTGCTTCCCGTCCAGATCCACAATGTTGTGAACTTTTGAAATTACATTAGAAATAGTGTTGTAAGTCTCCTCAAGTTTGATAGCCTCCCTTAGCTCTGCAACTCCTTCAATGATAGCCAGCCTGCAAAAGGATTCAGCCTTAACACATCTGACGGCTACTTTGGCAACGCGAGTGAGGGATTCTATGTTGTAATTTCCACCCAACCTTTTGTCAATGATTTCTTCTATTTTGCCAGGAATTGCATCCATCTCCACGAGAGGTGTAGCCTGTAAATATGCACATCAATATTATGCACTACAACACGTTTTTAATATTATTTAAGATTAATGATCAGATTACTCACCCATTGAATGATATTTAATTGGTCTATAGATAGATTTGCATCTATAGGTCGTCTACTA
>JASDQU010884359.1:0-33957 GCA_032191745.1 Picea mariana
ATTATGGTTGAGTTTTTAAAACTTGCATGAATTCATTAACCATTGAGAATTTAATGAAAGAATGAGGAAAAGAAGAGAATTATATCAGTCAAATACACATATGCAGATCTGAAAACAATAATGAATAGCAAACCATAAGAACGCAGGTTGATAACGAAGTTCGGCACAATGTTTGCCTACGTCTCCGGGCCTTTTTCCTGTGGGGGAGGCTTCTTTATTTCTGCTCAAGTGCTCAAAATTACATCTCAGCAATACCCAAAGGCTACAAGACTGATATGGTCTTGTTGACACAGATCTCTAGAACCCAATGCAAGAAACGACACGCAAATCTGATGCTCTAAGCTCCCAGAAATGATCCGACAGTGTTTCCACCTCAAGAGCTACCCTGCAACAACTGACTTTGGCTTGGCTTTCCAACAACATAATTCTGCAAATATGACTGTCCATTGGCCTCAAACAGGCCTGGCTTATATAGCAAAGGATTTGGTTTCTCATCCCCAACTTCCTCCAAGAATATGGCCTCCAAAAAAGCCCTATATCCCCCCAAAATGGAAGAAATCAGCTAAAATTAGCTACCATTAATTAAAAAACCAAAGTTTGTTTAAAAAAAAAAAAACCACTTTTACATTGAAATTCGGGCGCAGCCCCCTATCGTTGTGCTCCTGGTCGTATGGGACACGGCCATGTGTCCAAGCGCCCCCTGCGCGCTAGCCCCGTGGCTATTTAACCCCTGGTCATTCGGCGTTGGTCATGAAACCCACGACCATTTTGTTATAACTCCGCGCAATAAGTGGTAACGCCCCCCGGTTTTATGGCCTGTCCATCGGACCATGGCCCAACAGTGGTAACGCTCCGTTCAAACGCCCACGCCCTTTTTGGTGGTAGCCCCGGGTTCTATGGCGGAACATAGGCCCACGGGCCAACGAACTTATCCAATCCACCGCACATTTAAAACTCCCGCCAAATATGCCGTATAATAAAACCACCAACGATGGGGTGCCACGTGGCTGCCCCAGAGTGGGCCACGTGGCACCCTTTTTCCACCAATCAGAACTGAACACATGTCGTATTTTGATTGGTCCACTTGTTTGCCACGTAACCCGCCGTACTGCCAGCTGTCGATCCACTGTGCTGCCACGCCATCCGATGACATCACCTGGTGCCACGTCACCCTGCCACTTGTCGGATGCCGATTAGCCCACGTCAATGCTGACGTCATCATGCTGACGTCAGCGTGCCACATGTCACCCTGTGAGTGGTGACACGTGTCACCTTGATATTGGTCCGACCGCCTGCCAAAAGTGCCAAATCAGCATGACACGTGTCGCGTCCTGGTGACGCCACGTGTCCTGTACGGAAGCCGCCACGTGTCATGTACGGAAGCCGCCACGTGTCCTGTACGGAATCTGCCACGTGTCCTGTACGGAATCTGCCACGTCACTATACGGAACCTGCCACATCACTGTACGGACGTGCCACGTGTCCTGTACGGAATCCGCCACGTCAGTTGTACGGACTGACACGTGTTTGTACGGACTGTACGGACAGGTACAGTCAGCATCCAAAATTTTGCCTGTTTGGCTCGGCGGACAGAATGCGATATCTTCCTCATACAGACTCCGTTTGCGATAAAAATTATACCACTGGAATCTGGAAGACGAGACAGACGCAATGGCACAGGTTTCGTCGCATTCCGAGCACTTTCATTTTTGAGCATTTTTCAAGCCCTATCAGGCTTCTGGATCTGTTTTCAGATCACCAGTTTACCAAAAAAAGCAGCGTATAGGTTGACGCCGCAGGAAAATGAAGAAGTTAAAAGACAGGTCTAGGACTTAATGGACAAAGGATTGATTCGAGAGAGCTTGAGTCCATGCACTGTTCCAACAGTGCTCAGCCTAAGGAAAGATAGAGGCTAGAGGATGTGTACAGACTCAAGGGAAATCAATAAGATTACCATCAGATATAGATTTCCATTACCAAGGATGGACAACTTGATGGATTTATTAAGTGGAGCAAAGTTTTTTTCAAAGATTGATTTGAAAAGCTATCATCAAATTCAAATGAGAGAAGGTGATGAATGGAAGATAGTATTCAAGACAAATGAGGGATTGTATGAATGGCTTGTCATGCCATTTGGTTTAACGAATGCGCCCAGTACTTTCATGAGGTTGATGAACGAAGTCCTGAAGGATTTCATAGGAAAATTCTTCATTGTATATCTTGATGATATACTAATCTTCAACAAAACAGGAGCAGAACACTTAAAGCATTTAGCTGCAGTAATGAGAAGGTTACAGCAAGAGAAATTGCTGATAAATATGAAGAAATCGTCATTTATGAGGACATAACTCATTTATTTGGGTTTTGTTATCTCTGCAAATGAATTGAAAATGGATCCAGAAAAGGTAAATGCAATTAAGGATTGGCCATCACCGAAGAGCGTGTTTGAAGTTCAAAGATTCCATGGTTTGGCTAGCTTCTACAGGAACTTCATCCGAAACTTCAGCAGAATTAGCGCACCGATGATGGATACGGTGAAGAAAAGACACAAATCTTTTCACTGGACAAAAGAAGCAGAGAAGAGCTTCAACCTGTTGAAGAAGAAGATCATTGAGCGACCAATTCTAGTTTTGCTGGATTTTAGCAAGACATTCCAGGTCAGGTGTGACGTGAGTGGATTTGCAATTGGAGTGGTCTTGAGCCAAGATGACAGGCTGGTCGCATATTTCAGTGAAAAACTGAATGAAGCAAAGATTAAGTACTCCACGTATGACAAGGAATTCTATGCAATCATACAAGTACTGAAGAAATGGAGACACTATTTGGTTCCCAAAGAGTCTGTTTTGTACAGTGATAATCACGCTTTACAATTTGTGACTCGACAAGAGAAGTTGAACCAAAAATATGCTAAATGGGTTGAATGAATTTTACTTTTGTTATTAAGCATATTTCTGGAACTTCTAACAAAGTTGCTAATGCTTTGAGCAGGAAATGTTTGCTTATGCAGGAATTCAGAGTCAAGACTTTGGGTTATGATAACCTCAAAGAATGTATAGGGATGACCTAGATTTCAAGGAAGCATATGAAGCATCTGAGAATCCAATTCTCAGGGAAAAAATCCAATGGGATGAATACATGATCTAGGATGGATTATTATTCTGGGGCAATCAATTAGGTATTCCAAAATGCTCCATGAGAGAGAACCTGTTGAAGGAAAAACACAGTGGAGGATTGGCCGGACACTTCGGTCATGAAAAGACTTTCTCAAAGTTGAATGGCTCATATTTTTGGCCAAGGATGAGGGAAGATGTCAAGAAATTCATGTACAGGTGCAGAATTTGTCAGCACACGAAAGGAAAAAGACAAAACATAGGGTTATATCAACCATTACCCATACCAGAAAGGCTGTGGCACGTAGTGAGAATGGATTTTATATTAGGAATACCAAGGAAACAAAGAGGATGTGATTCAATCTTTGTGGTAGTCGACAAATTTTCAAAGATGGCACATTTCATACCATGCCAGAAAACCAGTGATGCAACTCATATTGCGAACCTGTTTTTCAAGGAAGTCATCAGACTTCACGGCTTGTCGAAGAGTATTGTTTCTGATCAAGATACCAAGTTCGTAGGGAATTTCTGGAGGACCTTATGGAAGAAGTTGGGGACAAGTTTGTTTTTTAGCTCACCATATCATCCTCAGACGGATGGACAGATAGAGGTTGTGAACAAGAGCTTGGGAGATTTGTTAAAAGATTAGTGACTGAACACCACAGTCAATGGGATCACATTCTGCCATAGGCAGAATTCGCTTACAATGATTCACTCAAGAGAAGCACAGGGAAAAGTCCATTCCAGATTGTATATGGAATGTAGCCAAGGGGAGTTTCTGAACTGAAAGATTTAGAAAAAAATGAATTCAAGAGTGCTAGTGCTGAAGACTTTGTAGAAGGAATGAAGGAGCTTCACAGCCGAGTCAAGGAGTGATTTCAGAGTTCAAATCAAGAATACAAGCGGAGAGAAGATCAACACATGCGATAACTTCAATTTGAAGTTGGTGATCTGATTCTTGCGCATCTGAGGAAGGAGAGGTTCCCAAGGGGAACATATAACAAACTGAAGATGAAAAAGATTGGACCATGCAAGGTCATAAGGAAATTTGGGGCAAATGCATATGAGATTGAATTACCTAATGGGATCAGAATCTCACCAATATTCAACGTTGTGGATTTGTACCCTTACAGAGCTGAAGAAGTAGGAGCAGAGGAGGAACATAAAGAGATTCAATGTACAAAACAAATGCCTGTAGCTGAAAAGCCATAGATGGAAAGCATAATTGACAAGAGGATTAGCAGAAATACTAGGAGGAAAGAGTATTTTCAATACTTGGTCAAGTGGAAAGGACATCCAGTTGAAGATGCCAGTTGGGAAGATGAAGCAACAATTCATAGGCATGGACAAACCATGCAGGAACTCATGAACAAGAGTTCATGAAAATTTTCAAGCAAGGGAGTATGATGCAGGAGCATCGTACGTAGCCATCTAAGCAAGCATAAAGGCAGAAGACAGCTGGAAAAACACCAGTGCACATTTTGAAATGTTTTGTTTTGAAAAATCAATAAATGTAAATTAATGTAACAGCTAAGCGAAGCGTACTTATATTATCTCTAGATGTTGTAAACAGAGCTTGAGCGATTGATCTCATCTGTCGAATGTAATAGGCATTTAAGTTTGTTTAATGAAAGTAGGTAGATTTGATTTAATAGATTAGATAGTTTAGAAGCGTAGGAGGAACAACGGATATAAACACCCTCACCCTTGTATCATTGTAACAGAAGAATGTTATGAGCATTCAAATTTTCATAAGCTTTTGAGCTATAGCAGAGAACTGTAGAGAATAACCCATGTACATGAGCACTTGAGTTAATATATAAAGGTTTGCTCAAATTTTCATGGTGTGATGAGGGTTACTGTTTACATTTGTTAAATGGTATGTTTACAGTTGTTTTATTTCTTCTATTATGCATTTGTTTCAATGCGGTGTTGGGTGTATGATTTCATGATTGAATGTATGAAATTTGAGAAAGGAGAAGAATGAGTTTCAATTGTTTCTCTTCCTGAGAATTCTTGCAAGGAGTGCAGTGAACGTCCACAAGGTGTGTGTTGAAAAGGATCTGAGTTTTATCTCAGAAATCTTAGGAGAGATATCATTGTTCTCATAACCCGCAGAAGTATAGGTGAGGCATAGAGCCGTGCAAGGTGTGCGCAGGCTAGTGGAAGCCTTAGAACTTATCAACTTAAGGTGAAGGTTAAGGGACTATTGTTGCAAAGAGTGCATAGGGTCAAAGACTCAAATAACCAGGGGTTATTTGAAAGTTGTCGCAAGGAGTGTGAGAAAAATTCTTTTTGGAGGCTTCAATTCACAAGTGAGATCGAATGGTGGAGATACTTCGTGGAGAAGTGCCAAAATCATGTGGACCATTGGATCTTGCAGATCTGTGAGAAGGTTAAGGCTGAGTGTCTTTTAGCATTCAAAAATCTCAGGAGGAGTGACGGCCGTTGGATGAGAAGCATCAGGAGCCGTTGATCATACGCTCGAAATTTGCTATTTTGTATTTCAGAGTTTGGAGCGGCAAGTGATTTTGGAGTCACTGCATCGTAAACTCCTGGTTTGTGAAATCACGCCAGCCATCGGATCAGGGGAGGCTCACATCCATTGATCCCCTTTGGAGTGGAATCTCGACATTTCGATATTTCGGGGTTCAGAATTTTGGCAATTCTGATGACAAGGAGCTGGGGATCTTTGCATTGAAACCCCCAAAGTCACGAAATGTGACATGCCTTTGGAGTAGGCTATGGTCATGGAGGAAGCCATTTCATCATTTCGGCATCCCAGGGTTCAGGAAGTAAAGGAGGTAATGATTTTGGAATCGATAGTTTCAAACTCCTGGTTCATGGAATCTCGAAAGATCCAGAGTCGTCAGATCAAGGAAGATCTTAGCCGTAGATCATGTGGGAGGTGAGGCTTCGAGAATTCGGGAACTGGAGTTTCAAAAGGTAAGGAAACTCTCTGATGTGGATTTTTGTGAGTCGCGAAATCCCGAAGAGTGCAAGGAAAAAATTCCCGAAAGGTTGAGGGAAAATAACCGTCGGGCCCCAATCGGGTTTCGGGATTTCGGGACTTAAGATGTAGAGTTGCATGGTTACACAACTCTCAAAATCACGAAAAGAGAAACGTCGAAAGGTGGGTCCCAGTACCCGTCAATAGATATGTGCGATGGAAGTCAAAGGAGTGGTCAAAGTTTGGCAAAAATTTAGAAAGGCCATCGACCTCGCCAAAGGAGAAATTTTGAAATTTGGGGAATCATAAGGAAAGAGGAACAATTGTTGGTTGTTCGCTCAAGTCCTGAAAAGCCGAAATTTGTGGGCAAGAAGTGGTGTGTTTTTGGTGCATTGAAGGAGTCAACCTTCATTGACATTTCAACATTTCAGAATTTTGTGTCTCGGAAGTTGAAGAGTCGAGGGAAATCGACATCAGGATTCCAGAAGTTGCGAAATTCGAAATTTCCTTTCGGAGAAACTCCCGATCATATATTGTTGGTCAGGAGTGCAGAGTTAGCCTATACGAGATATTCCCCGTGGGGAAATTGAAGAGTCAATCTAACTCAAGGGAAGATTTAGAACAATCCTAAGACCGGGAGGTCATGCAGAACCTGCCGAGGCAGGGGGGTCTGCGTCACACAGTCTAGCGTTTGCTTTTTGTGAAGTCATACTAGCATTTGTGAGGGATTAAGGTGTAAATATTTTGTGTTACAATGGAAACTAGACATGGTCTAGTACTTAAGACCTCATCCTCTTCTTTAATACATGTTCCCAAAATACATGCAAGTCTAACTCTAAGGCCCCAAATGTATATATACACAGTAATGGTGGTTGAAACTTAAAGTTTAACTATTCTCGAGTTATTTCAAAGTGTTTCATGGTTGTTTCTGGACTATGAGAGGCGTCCTTGACCATTCTTTGGTTGACTGAAAAATCCTTTCCCACGACTAAATCCAAACAACTATCTAACAAAAAGAGAACCCCAAATGGATAGTTGATTGAAATTTACCAGGTTTTAACTAAACTAACCATTGGTACTGATTGGACAAGTAGCGACTAGAGGTTGATAAATCCGATACATAGATTCTTGAAAAGACTCAGACCAACCCTCATAAAAAAGATTGGAGTGAGTTAACTCTCTGCCCGACCATTAAAGGAGGTGGGTGAGGAATATGGCCAACTCTGTACCCTCAACCAACCCAAGCACACCAAAACTCTCAAGTCACATGGCGTACTTTTCCTACTGTATCTACTACATTCAACATGCATAGTTTTGTGTTTAGGGTAGTATCCATTGTTCATTGTCTCATTATGCGAGTCTGGTTTGAAAGGGCACTACGTTTTCTTTTGCATTGTTTCGTGACTTTCACCTGCAAGGATTTTGGTAGCATGGAGCGCCTTCCGACTATTTCTACTATCGGTAAGTGACAGTCCTACTTGTACATTCATTACTCAGTCGTTCAACAAGATCATTCACTCTGTTTTGATTCACTATTCTTGCGATTTCTCCCAAGCATTTCATGTAAATGGTGATTTACTCATAGGCTTGTATAGTCTCCTCCTACAATTGTTGTTGAGTTTCCCCTTCGTGAAATTTCCTACTATGCTTCACCGGAGTTATGGTCAAGGTTTATTTGACCAGGTCTTGTAATAGCCCAAATGTATACCAATTTTTCCGTATCGAAATATCACTGGTAAATAGTTGGTTGCTATTCTTGTCATATACAAAGACAACTGTCTTTTCTTCTCCTTTTCTCTGTTTCCCAACTTATCAACAAATTGTTAAGTATTCAATCTCCCCGTTTGAGAGTCTCCCCGAGCAACTAGCAGTCAAACTATCCATTAAGTAATACTCAGACCCTAACTGTAACTAAAGAAAACTTGAGTTATTCTCTTCGTGCCCACTTACTCATAATCTGAATGCGTTCGAAGACGTGTATAACTGGAGTCTTTGTTGTGGTGTTGTTCCTTCATGTTCCTCAATTTTATTCGTAGCGTATTGGATAGATAATGGTTTTGTATTTTTGCCCTTTATGAAATTGACTTAAATCTCAGGTTTACGTTTATCATGCGGCTTGTATATATAACCAGCAATTGTTATTTTTTTCTCTATATTGTTACTTGGATTGATCTAGGATGCTTGTTATTGATGATGGGCCCTTTTTTTTTGCGAGGGTACCCATCAAAGAGATTCGGGCTCCTCCTCCCCATTTTGGTCCGTACGATATGCGATGGTCGCAACATAGAAGGTGTCAGATCTCCCCATCCATAGTTAAGTATTATTTAGGTTATACTTTCCTATTTTATTAACTCTTCTCCTATATGTTGAATGAATTGTAATGGTTTTGTCCAAATGTATGCCGGGTTTCGGCTACGCGAATACATGGAGGAAAACCACTATCGTCCTTATGAAAGGTAAATCAGGCTCCATTATGCCTTCCTCCAGAAGCTCAGGCAAATTCAGTCATAGGGGTTAGTTCTCTGTGATAGAGATTATTTAACGCAGTGTTACTTTGGTTGTTAAAATTCACAGCCCAAACAAGGGTCGATTTCAAACTAAAGGATTGGCCGAAAGGCTCAATCGGATTTTTATTATGTTCGAACTTGATAATGGAAGAAGTAAATATGATTTACATTCTCTTACCATTCTAAATAATATAATGTTAGTTTTGTCACTCCTATAGCCTCACTTTGAATTTTTAACAATGTGGATCCTCGTCATGATAAGATGTGTTGGGTGTATAAATTTTTGTGTTATGGTTGTGGCACTTCAATCTGAACTTGTAATTAATTAGACGGACTGCTTATTTCACTTCTGAGATTTATTGAAGTTTTTGTTCTGGATCTATCTTACTTCTACACATATGAAATGTATGAAACTATACGTTTCCAGTCACAAAGGTATTGACTGGTCCATGTCTTAGGCAATTAAACAGTGTTGGGTTTAAGAGTTTATGAATTCTGTTAATTACGTCTGGGTTAAGTTCTTTATAAACATAATCATATACAAATGGTTGTCCTCTGAGGATGCAATATCTTACTTCTGCAATCTATGGTATTATTTTGTGTCAAACAAGAAAGCGTATGTATACTCAAAACTGTTTCCATGAATTTCACATTAAATTGCGTAACTCCCTGATTGTTTACATTTGTCATCTTACTTTCGTTCTACGAAATAGTAACAGAGTTAAAATTCCATCTTCACCTAATAGGTTCCGAAAACCTTATTCTATAAGTTTGTATGCATAATCATCTATCAAGACAAAGTTTGGTACTGTGACGAGAACTAGGAGGAGTCTCCAGATTCTTCGTTAGGGGTATTTTATTTACTTAGAAATAGTTGATTTCCTATAGACAAAAATTGTTGCTGCTATAATAAGACAACAATTCCCTGTGTAAGAGAATTTCCTATTATAGTCACTAAATTTTCTTTTAATCAATGTTGATTGTGTAAGGCGCCAACAGTAAATATATCTGTATATCTACGTATATATACATATATTTCATTTGATCATATAAGTATATATGTCTATGATCCTTAGGATCTATATTTGACTTTCTGGAAACCTAATTACATACTTACACATAGTCTTGTACACATATATATCTATATACTCGCTCAATATAGTTATGCATAGACAGTTCTGTCTAGAATTTAATTGCAGGAACGAAACAAACAATTGAAGTTAATCTACTTCTTTCCACATTCAGTTATATATACATATATATAGGTTCTTATGTCTGGAATTTTAAATATTGGAGGAACAACTCTAGAATTTGGCCATCTATCATAAACTTCACACAAACATACATACTTCATCCACAAAAAATATTTCACCTTCCGCGACAGATACATTTCAGTAGATAGATATAATCATTCAACTAGATGTATTACAACAAATAGACATAACCATTCACACAGATGCATTACAATGATTAGATATAATCATTCAAACATAGAAGGGCAGAGTACATATCTGAAACAGTTTACGGAAAGACAAAGGGAACAACAACGGTCCTCCCAACCGTAGAACAGGGCAACCAAACTACTTGCCCGATTCACCCCCTAGCCTGACCATGAACCCATGAGGGAAAACTTGGAATCTCCTCCTCAGGAATGTCTTTCAGTTTCGACAGACTCCTCTTGCCTCACACTCAATCAGTAGCGTTCATAACATCAAGAAACCCAATACTCTTTTCCCCCGCATACTAGGTAGAGTCCTGCCTCATCACATATGCTATATATCAAAACCATCCTTTTGCCTAGGTCATTTTCCCTCTCTTGGGAATTTTCACATCTCTCTAAATCCATGATTTTCAGGGGCTGCCAATGGCCAAATATTTGATTTTCCACTTGTAACAATCAACCCAGAGGTAGTTCCAACATGTTCCCCACTCATGGAGTCATGGTCAACTAAATTTAACATGGTTGTTCCATTTGTCCTCCTGCAATAACTAAAACAATATTTTGTTTACATACAAGTGTCATAGTCAAATAGTTAGTTGGGTCAAATCAGGTCTCTACCCAACAGTCATAATAATTAATTACAATTTATCAAATTCGAAATTCGAAATTGCCATAAATGGCAAAAATTTTCCAAATTCGAATTTAGTAAAAACGGAATAATTTTCTAACCAATTTTGAATTTCAAAAATACTTTATTTTTGGGTATGCCACATCCTTTCCCCCTTCAATAAAACATTGTCCTCAGTGTTCGTTCCTTTCTTGGAACATGATTGGATGATATTTCCACAAATCTCCCTCCAACTCCCAAGTGGCCACCTCAGAACTAAAGTGCTTCCATTGCACCTTTACCTGAGCGATGACTATGTTCCGAAGTGCTATTTCTCTCTGGTCCATAATGCTCAGGGGTTCCACCTGGAACTCGCCTTTTGGTTCCACCTGCACCAAGCTCCAATCAATCATATGAGTAGGTTCATGGACATACTTTTTCAACAAGGAAACATGAAATACATTATGAATTCTTAGATTAGCTGGAAGTGAAAGTTGGTATTCTGTGGGTCAAATTCGAGCTAGTATCTTGAAGGGCCCACAAAACCTAGGTGCCAACTTGGCACAGTTACTGAGTTTTAGGGAACTCTTTTGGGCTTTGAATTTTAAGTAAACATGATCTCCCACTTGAAATTCCAAGTGTCTTCTCTTCTGGTATGCATAACTTTTCTGTCTATCATGTGCTTCTTTTAAGTTTCGTTGCACCTTTCTTACCGTACTTTCCATTTCTTGGAACATTTCTGGTCCAATCATGACTCTGTCAACTGGGTCGTCCCAAATAATTGGTGTCGTACACTTTCTGTCATACAGTACCTCGAAGGGGCTCAATTTAGCCAAAGTTTGGTACCCACTGTTATATGCAAATTCTACCAAGTACAGGTAATCTTCCCACTTTCTTGGTTTTGTTCTTACGTACATGCTGAGCATATCTTCTACGATCTAATTTGTTCATTCAGTCTGTCCATCTGTTTGTGGATGGTAACTCATGCTGAAATTCAAACTAGTATTTATCCCTGCAAACAATTCTTTCCAAAAAGTGGATGTAAATTTTATGTCTCTATCTGAGATCACCATTTTAGGAATACCATGCAGTCTAAAAATTTCTTTCATAAATATTTCAGCAATGTTTATAGCTTTAAAAGTAGATTAAACGGGAATAAAGTGTGCAGACTTACTGAGTTTGTCAATTATAACCATAATAGAGTCATTATGTTTCTGAGTTTTAGGAAAACCTGTTATAAAGTCCAGTGATATGGTCTCCCATTTCCATTCTGGCACTGGTAATGGCTGTAATAGGTCGGCTAGATGCTGGTGTTCGGCCTTAACCTGCTGGCAATATTGGCACCTAGCCAAGTATTCTGCTATTTCACCCTTCATATTAGGACAGTAAAATAGCTTTCTAAGTGTTGTTATCGTTTTCTGGTATCCTGGATGGCCAAAATATGGTTTCTTATGCACTTCATTCAAGACTATTATCTTTAACTCTACTGAATCTGGTATATAAAGTCTATTTTTTAAATCGTAATAGTCCATTTTTGTCGATACTCAGATCTAGTTTATCTGAGTTTGTGGTACTGTTTTGTAATTCTGCCATTATCTTAGTGTAATTTTCATCATTAGCACCTGTCATCCTTATTCTTTGTTCCAAATCACTTTCTGCCTTGCTAATATTTATTTCAAATAATCCATGGACTCTTCTGCTTAGAGCGTCTGCTACCTTATTTTCCTTACCCTTGATATGTCTTACCTTGAAGTCGAACTCACTCAAGAAGGCTAGCCACCTTGCATGCCTTGCATTAAGATCTGGCTGGCTAAACAAATATTTCACCCCGCTATTATCTGTCAACAATAGAAACTTTCTGCCCATTATGTAGTGTCGCCACATTTTTAAGGCATGTGTCACTGCTGCCAATTCTAAGTCATGAGTGACATAATTTCGCTCATGTTCTTTTAATTTTTGGGACTCATAAAAAATCAGGTGTCCCTCCTAAGTTAGGACACCACCTAGTCCTTCTTTACCTACATCAACACAGATGGTAAAGTCTTTATCTGGGTCCACTACCTTTAAATGGGTGCAGTAGTAAGTAATTCATTCAACTTGTTAAAACTATCTTGATACTTTTGTGACTAGTTAAACTTGGTCCCTTTCTTTTGTAATGATGTGATGGGGTAGGCTATTTTGGAAAAATCCTCTATAAATATGCGATAATATCTGGTGATTCCCATGAATGACCAGATATACGCTACGTCTTTAGGTACCGACCATTTCATGATGGCCCTTATTTTCTCAGGGTCAACTACAATGCCTTCTGCAGAAATTACATGTCCTAGGTATTGTATCTTCTTTTGATAAAAATCACACTTATCGAATTTAGCGTACAATTTGTGTTTCCTCAAAGTTTGCAGAACTATCCTTAAGTGTTCTTCGTGTTCTTCTTATGTTTTAGAGTAAATCAGAATGTCATTGATAGATACCAATACAAAATTGTCCAAGTATTGACTGAAAATACTGTTCATTAGGCACATAAACATGGTTGGTGCATTAGTGAGTCCGAAAGGTATGACTACAAATTCGTAGTGTCCATATATTGTTCGAAAAGATGTTTTTCTTATGTTCTCATATTTTATTCTAACTTGATGATAACCAGATCGTAAATCCAACTTTGAAAAGATCTTTGCCCCACCTACTTGATCGAACAGATCATTTATCCTAGGTAAGGGGTATTTGTTCTTAATAGTCATTTTGTTCAATAGTCTATAATTAATACATAGTCTTAGAGTACCGTATTTATTTTTCACAAATAGGACTAGTGCTCCCCATGGTGAAACACTCGGTCTGATAGACTCTTTGTCCAGTAACTTCTGCAGTTGTATTTTTAATTCTATCAATTCCGGTAAACTCATTTGGTAAGGTGCTTTAGAGATAGGGGATGAACCAGGTAGCAGGTCTATGGAAAATTCTATTCCCCTTCTAGGAGGTAATTCCAGTATCTCATCAACAAACATGTCTCTGAATTCACGTAGGACAACAAAGTCTTCTAACTTTGGCTTATCTTCTTTTTCTAATAGATTCATTACTTGGATGGCGTAAACTTGGCAACCATTTCTTATGCATTTCTTGAATTGCATTGTTGAGACTTTCCTAACTGATACTGGTTTTGGTATACCTTGGGTTGTTCTAGTAGTGTCATAATCATCTTTATAATTATGTGTCTTTGTATAACAATCTAGAAATACCTTGTGCTTTTCCAACCAATCCATTCCGATAATCACATCATATGATCCTAGTGGAAGAACATTCAGATTTGTTTTTATGTTTTTACCATCTAAACTGAATTCAAAATCAGAAATGAAGTCAAGCACTTTCCTTTTAGTCCCTGTTGCTAATTTCACCAGCCAATATTTTGCGTGTTTCATCCTCTTAATTTTATTTGACTCTACTACACCAGGAGTGATGTAACTTAACGTAGGTACAGGATCAATTAAAACATAAATTCTAGTGTTATTGATTTTACCTTCGATCTCCACCATAGAGGACTTGTGGTCGGCTTGCCGACCATCTACGACTGCATTTATTCGATGCAAGCTTCTGCCCACATCTACCACCATCGAGGCTTCCTGCAAATTGTGCACAACAGTTCTGCTTGCTAGATTTAAACGTGGACAGTTCATCCTTAGATGAGGGTCTCCACATTCCCATCACTTTAACGCTTCCCAGGGGCTATCCCCAAACTTCTTTGTTCCTAGGTTTACCAGTTTACCGCCTCCTTGTGTGCTTGGATGGTTTGAGTGAAAATATTTTCTAGAAAATCTTTTTGTTGTATTACGATAACGAGCTGGCTGGTATCCCTTCTTCCGATGGTTCATTCGGTCTTGCTTCTTATCCTTCCAAGATTTGGGGAACTCTATCCGCTGTTTGTAGTGGTCGTAGCACATTGGTTCTTTCCTGAATACTTCACTTAAGGACTTGGGGTTGTCAAACTCAATTTTGGCCCTGTAGGACTGTGGTAAACAACTTAGGAATCGCTGGATTTTTACCTTGTCCTCCCGGATGTAAGGTACAAACCTTAGTAATTCCAAGAATTTGTTTATAAGGTCCTCCATTGTCATCTAGCCAAGTCGTAACTCATAAAATTATTTCATTTTCCTTTCATAGTAGCTTTCAGATAGGTATTGTTTCTTGAAATATTTCTTGAAGTTAGACCATTCTATTTGTTTCTCTTTTAATCCTTTTGCCAATTTCAGATCTTGCCACCAGATGCTGGCCTTTCCTTTCAGTTTGTAAATGGCCATTCTGACTTTCATATTGTTGGAATAGTTGTATATTTGGAAATTTTTTTTGATATCTAATAACCATGCTTCATATTCGTCACCTGTTCTGGATTCCCCATCAAATGTATCAAGTTTAATCTTCTTGAATTCCCCTTCAAGATGATCTACTTGTTTCCTTTTTTTGTCCGGTTTTTATTTATCTCCAGTTGAAGGGGTACCCTTAGATGAGCTGTCCTCTTTTTCTGCTTTAGGACCAGAGTTCTTGGAGGCCCTTTTACTGACCTCTTCTTCATGATTATCATCCTTTGGGATTTTCTTTGTCACTATACTACGCAACAAGACTTCATTTATCTCCTGCTGTTCCTGCTGTGCTTTCTTCAGTTTCTCATTGTTTGCTTTGAAAACCTACAGTTCAACAATAAGATTCCTCATTGTTTCTAGTACTTCCGTAGGTGAGCTTCCGTCACTATTCTATCTTGGATCTCTAGGAGGTCCCTGCTTCGGATTTTCTTCCATTCTGATTTCTGCATCATCTCGAGTTTCCATAATTGACACAAAACATAAAGGGTTTTTTGTTTGTAACAAAAAGTTTATTAGTTTTGCATAAATAGAAATATATGCTAAGCAACTAATGTGGCCCTGTTTAGGTCTAGTTTTGTAACCTTTTGGTCCGATAACATATGTAATATACCTCAATTTTGTCATAATTTTTTTTTCTTCTATGCCGCAATAATCTCTAAACTTTATAAAATAGATTTATAAAAGGAGAACTATCCTTATTGATTTCTGTGATACCCCATGTATTCAAACTTATTTTCTAGCATTACAGAGCCATAGTCTAGCGTTTTCTTTTTGTGAAGTCATACTAGCATTTGTGAGGGATTAAGGTGTAAATATTTTGTGTTATAAGGGAAACTAGACATGGATTAGTACTTAAGACCTCATCCTCTTCTTTAATACATGTTCCCAAATGCGCGCAAGTCTAACTCTAAGGCCCCAAATGTATATATACACAAAGTAATGGTGGCCAAAACTTAAAGTTTAACTATTCTCGAGTTATTTCAAAGTGTTTCATGGTTGTTTATGGACTATAGAAGGCATCCTCGACCATTCTTTGGTTGACTGAAAAATCTTTTCCTATGACTAAAGCCAACCAACTATCTAACTAAAAGCGAACCCCAAATGGACAGTTGATTGAAGTTTACCAAATTTTAGCTAAACTAACCATTGGCGCTGATTGGACTACTAGCGACTAGAGGTTGAGAAGTCTGATACATAGATCCTTGAAAAGACCCAGACTAGCTCTCATAAATAAGACTAGAGGTGTTTGAGAGTCAGGAGTTAATTCTCTGCCCGGCCATTAAAGGAGGTGCGTGAGGAATGGGGCCAACTCTGTACCCTCAACTAACCCAAGCATGCTAAAACACCCAAGTCACATGGCGTACTTTTCCTACTTTACCTACTTCATTCAACATACATAGTTTCATGTTTAGGGTAGTAGCCATTGTTCATTGTCTCATTATGCAAGTCTGGTTTGAAAGGGCACTGCATTTTCTTTTGCATTGTTTCATTAATTTCACCTGCAAGGGATTTGGTAGGATGGAGTGCCTTCCAGCTATTTCTACTATCGGTAAGTGACAATCCTTCTTGTGCATTCATTACTCAGTCGTTCAACAAAATCATTTACTCTGTTTTGATTTACTGTTCTCACGATTTCTTCCAAGCGTTTCATGAGAATGGTGATTTACCCGTAGGCTCATATAGTCTCCTCCTAAAATCGTTGTTGAGTTTCCCCTTCGTGAAGTTTCCTACTGTGCTTCGCCGGAGTTATGGTCGGGGTTTATTTGACCAGGTCTTGTAATATCCCAAATGTATACCAATTTTTTGCTACCGAAATCTCACTGGTAAATAGTAGTTTGCTATTCTTGTCATATACAAAGACAGGGGTTTTTTCTTCACCTTTTCTTTGTTTCCCAACTTATCAAAAAATTCTTAAGTCTGCAATATCCTCGTTTGAGAGTCTCCCCGAGCAGCTAGTAGTCAAACTATCCATTAAATAATACTCAGATCCTAACTGTAACTAAAGAAAAATCGAGTTATGATCTTCACCCCCACTTACTCATAATCTGAATGCTTGCGAAGACGTGTATAACTGGAGTCTTTGTCGTGGTGTTGTTCCTGCATGTTCCTCAATTTTATTCGTAGGGTATTGGATAGATTAATGGTTCTGTATTTTTTCCCTTTATGAAATTAACTTAAATCCCAGGTTTATGTTTATCATGTGGCTTGTATATATAATCAATAATCATTATTTTGTTCTCTATATTGTTACTTGGATTGATCTCGGATGCTTGTTATTGATGATGGGCCCCTTTGTTTTGCGGGGGTATTCATCAGAGAGATTCGATCTCCTCCTCCCCCTTTTGGTTTGGACGATACACGATGGTCGCAACAGAGAAGGTGTTGGATCTCCCCATCCCAGATTTAAGTATTATTTCGGTTATACTTTCCTATTTTATTAACTCTTCTCCTATATGTTGAGCGAATTGTAATGGTTTTGTTCCAATGTATGCAGGGTTTCGACTACGCGAATACATGGAGGACAACCATTGTCGTCTGCGTGAAAGGTAAATTGGGTTCCATTATGCCTTCCACCAGAAGCTCAGGAAAATTCAATCATAGGGGTTAATTCTCTGTGATAGATATTATTTAATACTGTGTTACTTCAGTTGTTAAAATTCACAGCCCAAACGAGGGTCGATTTCAAACTAAAGGATTGGCTGAAAGGCTCAATCAGATTTTAATTATGTTCTAACTTGACAGTGGAAGAAGTAAATATGATTTACTTTCTCTTACCATTCTGAATAATATAATGTTAGTTCTGTCACTCCTATAGCCAGACTTCTTATTTTAACTTTTTGTGCTGGGTGTATAACTTTTTGTGTTACGATTGTGGCACTTCAGTATGAACTTGTAATTAATTAGACATACTTCTTATTTTACTTCTGATATTTATTCAAGTTTTTGTTCTTGCTCTATCTTACTTCTACGCATATGAAATGTCTGAAACTATACGTTTCCATTCACAAAGGTATTGAGTGGTCCATGTCTTAGGTAATTAAATAGAGTTGGGTTTAAGAGTTTATGAATTATGCCAATTATGCCTGGGTTAATTTCTTTATAAACGTAATCATATACAAATGGCCATCCTCTGAGGATGCAATATCTTACTTCTACAATATATGGTATTATTTTGTGTCAAACGAGAAAGCGTATGTATACTCAAAATTGTTTCCATGAATTTCACATTAAATTGCGTAACTCCCTGATTGTTTACATTTTTCCTCTTACTTTTGTTCTACGAAAATAGCATGTGTGACAGAGTTAAAATTCCATATTCACCTAATAGGTTTCGAAAACCTTAATCTATAAGTCTGTATGCATAGTCATCTATCAAGACAAAGTTTGGTACTGTGACGAGACCTAGGAGGAGTCTCTAGACTCTATGTTCGAGGTATTTTCTTTACTCAAAAATAGTTGATTTCCTATAGACAAAAAATGTTGCTGGTATAATAAGACAACAGTTCCCTGTGTAAGAGAATTTTCTGTTATAGTCACTAAATTTTCTTTTAATCAATGTTGATTGTGCAAGGCGCCAAAAGTAAATAGATCTGTATATCTACGTATATATACATATATTTCATTTTATCATATAAGTATATATACCTATGATCCGTAGGATCTATATTTGACTTTCTGGAAACTTAATTACAGACTTACACATTACACATATATATCTATATACTTGCTCAATCTAGTTATGCATAGACAGTTTTGTCTAGAATTTAATTGCAAGAACGAAACACATAATTGAAGTTAATATACTTCTTTCCACATTTAGTTATATATACATGTATACAGGTGCTTCTGCCTAGCATTTTAACTATAGGAGGAACAAATATAGAATTTGGTCTTCTGTCATGAACTTTTCACCAATAGACAGATTTCATCCACGAAAAATATTTCACCTTCCGGAATAGATACATTTAAGTAGATAGATATAATCATTAAAGCAGATGTATTACAACAAATAGACATAACGATTCACATAGATGCATTGCAACGATTAGAGATAATCATTCAAACAGAGAAGGGAAGAGTACATATCTAAAACAGTTTGCGGAAAGACCAAGCGAACAACCACGTTCCTCCCAATTGTAGAATAGGGCAGCCAAACTACTTGTTCGATTCACCCCCTAGCCTAACCATGAACCCATGAGGGAGAACTTGGAATCTCCTCCTCAGGAATGTCTTTCAGTTTCAGCAGACTCCTCTAGCCTCGCACTCAATCGGTAGTGTTCATAACAACAAGAAACCCAATAGTCGTTTTCCCCGCATACTAGGCAACGTCCTGCCTCCTCACATATGCTATATATCAAAACCATCCTTTTGCCTAGGTCTTTTTCCCTCTCTTGGGAATTTTCACAGCTCTCTAAATCCCTGATTTTTAGGGTCTGCTAATGGACAAATCCTTGATTTTTCACTTGTAACAATCAGCCCAGAGGTAGTTCCAACATGTTCCCCACTCATGGAGTCATGGTCATCTAAATTTAACATGGTGGTTCCATTTGTCCTCCTGCAATAATTAAAAAAATATTTTGTTTACATACAAGTGTCATAGTGAAATAGTTAGTTGGGTCAAATTAGGTCTCTACCCAACAGTCATAATAATTAATTACAATTTATCAAATTCGAAATTCGAAATTGCCATAAATTGCAAAAAGTTTCCAAATTCGAATTTACTAAAAACAAAATAATTTTCTAACCAATTTTGAATTTAAAAAATACTTTATTTTTGGGGATGTCACAATGCATTTCTCAGTCCATACAAAATTCTTGTTTTTTTTCTGCAATTCTGTGATCAGATTTGCTATCTTTGAAAAACCTTCGACGAACTGTCAATAATATCTTGCTAAACCCATAAATTTGCATACTTCTTGTATGTTTGTGACCGCAGGCTATTCCATAATAGCCTCTACTTTCATTGGATCCACCATGATACCTTCACCGGATATAACCTGCCCCAAGTAATGAATCTTCGATTGGTAAAAAGAACATTTCGATAGCTTCTCGTAAACACTGTAGTACCAAGCTTAAATGTTCATCATGCTCTTCTGTTTTCTAAGAATATATCAGTATGAATACTTGAAAAAAATTGTCCAAGTATTCACAGAATACCACATTCATCAAACTCATGAATACCCCCGAGGCGTTTGTTAGTCCCAATGGTAAAACTGTAAACTCATAGTGTCTGGACCTCGTCTTGAATGCGGTCTTAGGAATATTTTCCTCTTTAATCCATAAATGGTGATATCCTGATCTCAATTCGATCTTTGAAAAGACTGTCTTTCCTTTCATTTGATCAAACAAATCGTCTATTCTTGGAAAACGATAGTAGTTCTTGATCGTCGCCTTGTTCAATTGATGGTAGTTAATACAAAGTCTCCACGATCCATCCTTATTTCTTATCAAAATAAAAGGTGTACACCAAGGTGACACACTTGGAAGTATAAGTCCCAAGTCCAACAACACCTTCAATTGCATTTTCAACCCCTGTAACTCAAGCGTTGACATCCGATAAGGCGTTCTTGCTATCAGTTTGGTTCCAGGTTTCAAGTCGATTGTAAACTCCAACTCTCTTTCAAGGGGTAAACCTGGAAACTCTTATGGAAACACGTCTACAAACTCTTGTACTAACAGAAGGTTTTATAATCCTTTCACCTTGCCCTTCTCATTTAGCGCTAAAACTACATAAAGTTTGCATCCTTTGTGCATAATCTTTTGTAGTTGTAGGGAAGAAATAAATCTCAAGGACACTCCCTAGATTTTTCTTACAATCACTCTTCTTAGTCCCACATCATCTGTCAAACTTAACCGTTTCATCTTATAGTTGAGTATTGCATCATGCGATTCTAACCAGTGCATACCGATCACTATGTCATAACATCCTAATATCATTACATATAGGTTGGACTTCATTACAAAATCTCCCAAGTTAATGCTACAGTCTGTAGCCCTTCCTCCAACCTTCTGTTTGGCACCCAAAGCCATTTCTACGTATCTAAACTCGTCCTTCTTGAATGCCTTTACCTTAATTCTCTTTAGTGCCGCACTAGAAATAAAGCTCTTTGCAGCACCTGGATCTATCAAAATACTAAAGGTTTGATCGTCAATCATACCTGACATCTCAAGAACAGTGGACTGGTGCTCAACCTGGTGGTTGTTCACCCCATCATGAATCCTATGGGCCTTGCCTAAATCTCTAGCTATAGTGTGTCTCGTTGATCGAGTTGCTCTAGACTTCTCAATCACACAGTTTTGCTGGTAATGTGGCTCTCCACATGTCCAACATCCGGTCTTCAGTCCAGTACTCTTGATCCCTGAAGTAGAAGCTATTGGACTACCATCTTGAAACCCTGGTTTGTTCTGTTGAACATGCCTAAATTGTTGTTGTTGATGCGATGGTCCTCTGTAAGGAGTCCTCTGCTGAGGAGTCTATCGTCTTGGTGTTGTGAACATAGGCCCTCTAGGAATATCCGATGCCCTGAAGTTTTTCTGGCTGGAGTCTGATACTGCTGCCCTCCTGATGTCCTTTGTCCAGTTTGTCTTGTAGGAGTGCTTCCCTGACCCCCGATGTTTAGATCTTCCTGAGCTATGAGGGATTTTTGTACTTCCTTGTGAAAAGTCTGCGGAATTAATATCCTCACCTTCACACGAATGTTGAAGTTAAGGTCGAACACAAACTTGTTGACCTTTATCTTCTCCATGTTCAGATGTCCAACATACCTAAGTAGCTCCATAAATTTTGCCTCATACTCCAACACCGTATGACCACCCCGTTGTAAGGCATTGAAATCATTGAATTGGCACTTAATGAATTCCTCTGACAAATACCTCTCCCGGAACTTCTCCTCAAAAATTTCACATGACACATCTTCAACGACCACGTTTAGATGAGGTAGGAGCGTCTACCACCATAGAAGAGAACTCCCCTTCAGTTGAAATACCTCCATGCAGACTTTCATGTTGGAGGTGTATTCATGAAGTGAAAAGCACATTGCCATGTTATCCAACCATGCCACAATGTATGAGCCATCCGTGGCACCCATGAACTCGGGAAACTTCACCTTCTCGAATTATTTGTGAATGCTACCACTACCAACTGGAGCACGCTGTGAACCCTCAGTTGGTATAGACACTCTGGACTCATCTCTATCTAGTTGGTTAATCATGGCCTCTAACATCCTCTGAAAGGACCTCATCAAACCAACCACATCTCCCACAACAACCTACTCCTGCCCATCATTAGAATATATATTATTCATGCATCTTTTGTAAGATGTTTATAGAATAAAATGGTTTTGCTAAGTTCATAGATCTCTGCGAATTTATTTTTCCACTATGCGAATTGATCGTAACCTCTGCAATCGCTTAATGTATTTAAATACTTTGTAATTGTATAAGATCTCTGCGAATTTATTCTCCCTCTTGCCGAAAAACTTCTATAGATTATAACACTTCGTTTTATGTTATACATTTCTTACACTGTGCTTTTAATTCTTAGTGGATAAATTGCCTCTGTGGTTTTAAATCGATTCGCCCAATGTTGCATGCTCAATGCTCCACGAATTTATTTTCCCTGCATTGGAGGTGTTAAAACCACTTGCCCTGTGGTTTTTGTTAATTAACTCTTACCTCTATGAACATCTTACCTTTCTATATCAATAAGTGTTCCCTTGCCTAGCGAACATCTTACCTCTGTGCTTTCGGAACCTTTCACCCTCAATTTCATGCCTCTCCTAGTGTTTCAATTCCTTGAATCAATCCTTGTGGTGGTAATTAAATTCGCCCAGAAACTCATTTCCTTCCTAGCGTATTTCTTACCTGGCTTTTCGGCTATAACCTCTGCGTTCCACTTTTCCATTTGGGTGAGTATCCTCTATTTTTTCTTACCATTGATTGTATACCCTTTTTAATCCACGTTTTAGGGGAGGAAATGGAGCTCTGAACCTCCTTTTTTATAGCGATTTTAATCCTTTATTTCCCTATGAATTTACTAAGTCTCCCCCTTATGATTTTCCCAGGAAACCGTGTGAATTTTTCTTTGTGTTTTTATTCATTATTTTCCTGCATTTTTTTGGGGAGTGTTGCTTATATGATTCATTCAACTCTCAATGCTTTTATTCATTATTTCATTTCATTTTTGTTCATCTCAGAGGTTCCTTAGATTGCGTTTTTGACGGCCTGGACTTCCCTGCGTCTTCACACCTTTACCCAATGAACTTAGCATAATCCTTCTTTGCATTTGTATCCTCTGCATTGTATCCTTTCAACATGAAAACCTAAAACTTCTTGTCGTAGAATATCTCTGTGACTTTGAGTATCCTCTGCGACTTATTGTATCTATGTGATTGTTTTTTATGTTGAGCTGAAGGGGAGAAAATCCCATATGAAATCATGCCTTCTTTCTCGACGTTGTTCGTATGAATATTCACCCATCCTCCTGGCAATTTTTGACCCCCATTCTTAGAATGTAACAACCCTCAGGTTGGAAATAATATCTTCACTTGCACAATTGTCTACAACAATGGTTTCCACCATTCATTGAAGGAGATGCCTTTGAATCATTACAAAGACTAAATTAAAAGTCACCTTCACGTGGAAGAATTGGAAGTTAAAAGGATTCACGATAGTGGAATCTTAGAGTAGATTGCAGTCTTACTTGTTCATGTAATTGGAAGTGGTATTATGATGATTCCCCTCCCCAAGGTCCCCTTTTTTTAGATGTTTTAATCTTCTATGAATTTATTCTTCTTAGTATCTTCCTCTAGAAGCTAGTTAAAACCCTTTAGTTGGTCATATAATGGTGAGAAGACTCCATGCAAAGGAACCTTTCATCATTGTAACGATTGGACATAATAATAAAGGAAGTGTATGGATGATTACGTATTTATATCCACTTGCGATTTTAAAACTAATGATTTCTCTCACACCTCAAATTGATGTGACATATGGTTGATTTTTGCGATTGGATTTCCTCGCGCAATGAATAAAACTGACAACTTCTCATGTGCCTTAAATAAAGTTGACGTGTGATTGCGTTGTAATTATCCTCATGCGCATTGAAATTTATAGATTAGATTACTTATTTTGTGCTTTAAAATTCATGGATAATTATTTGCGCCATGATATAAAAGCGATGTATGAATGGTTGTGTATGTAGTTGACGTCTTGAGCTACCAAAATGCTAATGCATAGTGTTTGAGCGTCTGATTTCTTTGCGCCATGGATTATGCTGTGATTAAATAATTAGATTATTTGCGGGAAATGAATAAGGATGATGTATGTTTAATTAAGTGATTAATATTAAATGCATACATTGAATGTTGTTGATTTATGTTCAATTCGGTAATTAGATCATGCACACATCTTGAAAATAAAGAGGATTTACTGTTGAATTCAACAATTGAGTATTCGCGCACCTTGAAGTAAAGTAGATGTTCGTTTGCACCTTCAAAATGAATCTAAGTTGATTATACTTGCACCCTTTGAATAATGTTGTCATATGATTGATTTATTAATTATATTCTCTTGCGCCATGTAAAATAAAGTATATATCTCATGTGTCATGAATGATATAGATGTATAAATGATTGAGTAATTTAAATTCTCTTGCGCCATGAACAATAATGATGATGATTGATTGAGCTAGTTGGTTTTGGACTTGATTTTGTTGGTGGGATGTAGACACCTCCTTGTTGCTCAGAACAGTCGCCAGCCCTGAGACCTTAAATGGTCAAAATAAATTGGATCCTGGGCTTGAGCATTGCTTATGTGTTTTGTAGGTCCTAACCTTGCAAGGTAGGTTGGGTAGGTAGTCATTTTAATATTCATTATCTGGATGATCATTGTTTATAAATTGTTTCAAGTTGACTATGATGTGTTAAGAGACGACACTATTTATGTGTATGTGTCTCTATTTTTTTTGTTGATGCGTTGAATGCGTCCTTATTGATTTCAAATGATGAGTAGCTAGTAATGATTTTACTTATGATGTTGTTGATTTTACATTGCTATGATTTATATTGTTGATGTTATTTTCCTAATGATTTTTTTTTTACCTTTTATGCTTCTCTTTCCTAGTCATAACGGAGGGGCTGTTACATATGGTATCATAGCGGGTTCAACCCCACGACTTGGGATCATTAAGTCTTCCACTCTATTAAACCACTTGATTAATAAATTATCAATAATTAAATTGAATTGTGTCTTTGTAGGTAATCATGGTTATAGGACGTCATGGAGGTAGATGACATGGTGCTATGGGAGGAGGTGTGACACCTCTAGTAGCATCCATGCCAGAGGGGTCTAACCCCCAAGGAGAAGAACAATTCATTGGACATGAGAATATTGTTCTGGGGGATGTGGTTGGTTTGATGAGGTCCTTTCAGAGGATGTTAGAGGCCAAAATTAACCATATAGATAGAGATAATTCCCGAGCGCTTGTACCTTGTGAGGGTCCACAACGTGCCCCAACGGGTGCTGGTAGAATTCACAGAGAACTCGAGAAGGTCAAGTTTCCCAAGTTCTTAGGTGCCAGAGATAGCGCAACCGTTGAGGCATGGTTGGAGAACATGGTGATGTGATTCTCACTTCGTGACTACACCTCCAACATGAAATTCCACATGGCAGTCTTTCATCTAAAAGGGAGCGAGCTTCTGTGGTGGAAGATGCTCATGCCACAACTGAACATGGTCGTTGAATATGTGTCATGGGAACTGTTCGAGGAGTGGTTTCGGGAGAGGTATTTATCATAGGAATTCATTGAGCGCCAGCTCAATGAGTTCAACACCTTGCTACAGGACGATCATACGGTGCCTAAGTATGAGGCATGATTCATAGGTATGCTCCACATTTGAACATCAAGAATCTCAAGGTCAACAAGTTTGTATTCATCCTTAATGTCAGCATTCGTGCGAAGGTGAGGATCCTGATGCCTCAAACATTGCACAATACATTCCAAAAGGCCCTCATAGCTAAGGAAAATGGGTCAGAGCAGGACTCCCACGAGACCGACGGGACATGCGGCATCTGGTGTGTAGCAGCATCAGACAACAACTAGACATCCATCAAGGTATCGCGGTACTCCGAGAGGATCCACGTTCACGACACCAAAACGACCAATGCCTCACTAGTGGACTCCCTACAGAGGATCACAACACCAACAACAACGTCGTCCACAACAACAACTGTTTAGGCCTGTTTGACAAAATAGACCATGGTTTCAAGCTGGTGGGCCAACAAATTTTACTTCAGGGGCTAAGAGTATTGGAAGAAAGATCGAATGCTAGACATGTGGAGAGCCACATTACCAGCATGACTGTATGGTTGAGAGGGCTAGAGCAGTCGGGTCAATCAGACACACTACAATAGGATATTTGGCAAAGGCCCACCAAATTCATTCAGCGGTGACTAGCCTCCAGGCTGAGCACCCATCTACTGTTCTCAAGATGTTAGGTACCATCGCTGAATAGGCCTTTAGTATTTTGATAGATCTAGGTGCTATAGAGATATTTATTTATGGTTGAGTGCTAAAAATTATTAAGGTAAAGGCAGTCGAACATGACGAGTTTAGATATGTGTAAATGGCTTTAGGATCCAAGCCAAAGGTTGGAGGAAAGGTTACGGACTCTAGCCTCAACCTGGGATATTTTGTAATAAACACCAATTGTGCATATCCCCCCCCTTCTCTCCTCGGGGATGCATGACCTCTTGGTCTAGGATCGTTCAAATCCTTGAGTCAGATCGATTCTTTGGTCCCCTGTTGGAACCCGATGCAAATTTATCACAGGTCCCTCTTTCTCCAAAGTGTGGGTCCTACCAACCCTCGTGGCTCTCTTCTTGTCCCTTTGAAGAAAGTTGATGGCGACACTAGTTCTCCATGCTAGGCCCTTTCTATCATATGCCCTCTGGCGCTATCTTGGGGCTTGTTAGCACTCTGTAATTTTCCCAAGGCTGTGGAAGCAGTCATAGAGGAAACATCAAAACTACTTGGAGTCAGGGATCTATCCCTCCAAGACTCAGAGAGGGACCTCTCTGTCAGATTTAGATTTGTTTGAACATGAATCTTAGGCTAGTTATGAAATACAAGGTTTTTTTTTTTTAAATGATCGGCTGGAACAGGGGAAGAGATCCATTGGGAAATGGAGTCAAAGAGATCTAATCCAATCAAAGCAGGGTCTACAGGGAAGATTACAGGGAAAGGTAGGCACTGTGTTGGATCCTTTAAAGTTTGGTAGATGTTCAAGAAGAAATATGGATGGAAACAAATCATAACAGGGCAGTTAAGAATCCTGGGAATGACCTTCAGGCAGAAAACATTGATATTGCTTTAAATTGGGAACATGGTGTTTTTAAACAAATCCTGATCTTGAATCTCTTTAAAACAATAGAGAAAAGAAAAACATATGAAAAACAGAGAAAACATAATTACAGAGAGAAAAACTTCGCCAACATAATGACACTGGAATCCTATAACTGTAATATTGTTTTGATAGAATATGGCTCTGTGAGGTGATTACAACAATGAATTCTTCTTTTTGGTCGGTTCCAACAAATCTTGCTCTATTAAAAACATGGATATAAATAAAAAATAAAATCCCGAGGCTCGGGAGATCGAATTCGATCCTCCTGGTCGAAAATAACAAGTAAATCCCAAAAAGATCTGAACTGAAAACTGGGCCGAATTTGTTGAGAAAGGGGGGTCAACTCAGACATATTTTTATCCTCAACAATAATACCTATGAAAAAAATGTAGGAGGTTGTTTTAGATGAGTTTTTCTGGAGAAAAAACCTCCTTTAGTTTCTCCAATTTCGTCTCCATCTCGCCGAAATAGCTCCCGTAAAATTAGGACTGAAAGAGGAAAAACTGGAAACCTAAAAAAATGGTCTGAAAGATGGCTTTGATTCTCCCAATTGATGGAACCTGTGAAAAATCTGGAAGAGATTTTTGTTCTTCATCCCGTGCTGAACAAAAAAGTCTCTCGGTTTTTTAAAATTCGTTTCCATTTTCCCGGAATCCGTTTCGGAAGATGACTGGTCAAAAATGGAAAAATGGCAGTTTTGAGTTTTTTGAGTGAGTGATTTTGTAGGGGGGAAGGTGGTTTATGGACCTCCTCTGAGGTGGTAAGTGGTATTGGGAGGGGGGGGGTTGAAATCACCATGGCGTGACAAGTGTCCCTCCCCAATACCACTTTTCGAACCCCCCTTGGTGTTGATGGGACGTGCGGGGGGGGGGTCGTGAATGTACGGGGAATGTGTGTGGGTGTAGACTTAGGATAGTTTAGATTTTATTTTTTAATTTTTGTTTTTTGTTTTATTTGTTAAATTTTTTTTTAATATATATTTTTTTTGTTTTTTGGTTTATTATTTTATTTACTTTATATTGTATTTTGTTTGTTTTTATATTTTATTTTATTTTATTTTTATTTATGTTTATTATATTTGTTATATGTTTTCATATATATATTTTTATTATTGTTAAATGTTTTATTTTTATTATTTGTTTTGTTTATTAATTGTTATTTTATTATAATTATATTTTGTATTTAATATTTTTGTTTTATTAATATATGTCTTTTATTATATTTTTATTTAATGTTTAATTAATAAACACTAACCTAATTACTAATTTAAACGACTAACTTAATTATTAATTAGTCTAATGTATTTTAATTAATCTAACTACACTAAATTTTATTACTAACATTATTAACCTATTTACTAACTATTAACATTATTAATTAATCTATTCCTTTATTTATTATCAATTACCTTATTAAACTAACCAATATTTTATTATCCTAAGTTTGTTTATGCAGGGATGAGTGGCGGGCGAGATGTAGTTAATGGGACAAATTGACAAGGGAGTGAGGGCATAGAGGTGGATGAAGGATGCAGTAGGGTGATGAAGGATCGGGCGAAACTGATGGAGGGGAAAATGGAATCAACTGAGCCAGATGCCTTCATCATGGAGGCAACATCGAATAAGCAGCTGAAGAATCAGTTTACCTATAATTATAAGACCCCAAGATAGGCTCCACCTGGGGATGACAACTATTTCAGGAGGTGTTGAGAACTACTGAACTCTGAACATGCAGAGTGGTGCTTTATTCATTGGGTTGATCCCAAAATCTTATTCTGCAACCTGTACTTGTTTTGATCTTTCAACTGAAACCAAATAAAAAATGAACATTGCTGAAAAAGAGATGCTCAAAATGATGAGCTTATTCACACTCTCCTACATACCCTATACTGTTGAAAATCATGCTAAATCAAAGAATACAAAAATGCCAATGAAGCTAATCAAGCAGCTGTTGAGACCAATAGATTGCTTGACTGCTTGTTAGCACAGTAAAAAAGGAAACTTGACCTTTTGTCCATAGATTCAAAACTGCAAAGTGTAATGGCCACTGCTAAAAACATGATTGATCTTTACAACAAAGACCTCGACAATCATGAAGAACAAAGGTAATTCCAGAGATAGATTGGGGCTCTACAGTGAAAAATTTATTCATATAGGTAACTATAGGATCAAGGTAGAACTGACCTATTCCCTGAATTTTAAATTTAGCGAAGTCAACAACATGATCTGGCATTGTATCTATGCTAGTTGCATCTTCATGCAATTTCCGATATGGCTGCAAATTTTTTGTTGAACTTTGAAATGAGACTACTGCTGAAGCATACCATGAAAGAGACTACCTAATCATGTCTATATCATAAAATCCTTTAAGTTCATAGCTAGCCAATGAACCGTGACTTTGACAACACAAGTCGTCCAAGAAATCAACTACTGGATCTTGTAGGAACTGAGATGTTTGTTGCATTGATTCCAATGAAAGTTCCTGATCTTCTGTGTGCTTATCATCCATGACATGATTAAATTTTTTTTCAAAAATTGAAATGAATCAAAGCTTAATGGTATAGAGTTATTTTGGGTTAACTCATACTCTGTCTCGGGCTGTAAGCTTTCATCTGGAAATTGAAAATCAATGTAGCTCAAGGGCTGCAATTCTGGGTCTAGAACAACTTCCATATCTTCAATGACATATTCAATCGAGTGGTCAGAAAGTTATTCATCTTCACTATCAACAACTTGTGTATACTTTTCTCTCAGAATTTGAAATGAAGAGAAACATAGAGGCATAGATCTTTCACTTACTTTGAGATTTGTTGCGTTTTCCTCCTTGCTATCATAATTAATATGCACACGCTGATTGTCATATTTGAGCTGTAACTGATCTTCCTTTTTCGAACAAGATGTTGTTGATTTCTTTGAACAATCAACATATATTTCAAATACATAATCATCATCATACTGATCATACTTGGGTAGATTATCCAGGTAGGAAATGTCATCGAACATGCACATCATATCTGCTGGTTGTTCGTCTGCAAGTTGAGATGGAGTTTCATCTTTGACTGTGTCATGAATCAAATACATGAAACGATCGTTTTCCAATCCATGATACCAAGAATGAGCTACAAAGTGTTTGGGAAAAAGGATCCTTTATTTATCTGTAATCAATGGGACATTATGCCTTTGAACAACAAGTTTTTCTCTTATGCTAATCTCGTGTAACATTTCTTCCATGGTGTTTGCCAGAATGTCCAGTTTATCTTTTGAAGATTTCAGTTGCTCCTTTTCTTTGTTCTTTTTGTCTTCTGCCTTCCGATTTGACCTTTTCATCAGCAAATTAGCTTCCACACTAATGGCGTTGTCTTGCATCTCCTTGAGTGTAGTAGTGGCCCTTTCTCTCAACTGAAACACCATCTCAGAATCAAAGGAGTCTGGGTAGCGTAAAAGAGCGGAACTAGGAGGTGGTCTTATATCAGCAGACATGGAATTGTAAACTCGATTGAATCTGAATGAAAACTATTGCACTGTCTCTCCTGGCTATCTTTTCAAATGATCATACTCTTTTAAAATGAGAAAAATATTTCTCTTGATCTCCCATTTGCCAAGGAAGACTTCTACAAACTGCTGAAGATTTGGAATGATTGCAGCTGACAAAGTTTTGAACCATTCCTTAGCTCTACCTTGCAAATATAAAGAGAAAATCCTAATGCATGCATCGACTTTCTCAACCTCAAAAAGGTCAAGAAAATTCTCAAAACCCTGAATGTTCCTCAAAAAGGTCAAGAAAATTCTCAAAACCCTGAATGTGTTTATCAACAGTGATATTATCATGTTCTCCATCAAATCTGGGAAGATGTTTGTAATAATTGACAAGGAAATCATGGAGTATAGGGGGTAAGATAAGAGGCTTGTATCTATCTAGAATATTTACAAGTGTAGGATTGTGTACATGATCTGTAAAACTAGGCTTGATATCTTGAGGTTCCTTAGGTTGAATTTGATCAAAATGAATTTCAACAATATGGTCTTGGCCATGTTCACAAAAAGGGAAGAAATAATAAAAAATAAAACCAATTACATATTGGATAAAATTCCAACTTAAATACCTGATCTTTTCAAATGGTCTGGTCATGTTTCAAGTTCTTCCTCCAGTGGAGTCTTTGAATTGGCACTGTCTGGAGCTGATTGGAGTCACTAGGTGAATAATTCATCCTTCATGTGCCTGATCACTGTCCACCATTAATAACTAGATCTGGAACTTGATATGCTTTCCGAGGAAGGTTCCCCAGTACGGTCGCCATTCTGTTAGAACTCTCTAATTTGCCTAAGGCTGTGGTGAAAGTCATAGAGGAAACATCAAAATCGCTTGGAGTCAAGGATCTATCCATCCAATACTCAGAGAGGGATCTCTCTGTCAGATTTAGATTTGTTTGAACATGGATCTTAGGCTAGTTATGAAATGCAATGTTTTTTTTTTTAAATGATTGGTTGGAACATGGAAAGAGGTCCATTGGGAAATGGAGTCAAAGAGATATAATCCAACCAAAGAAGGGTCTATAGGGAAGCTTACTAGGCAAGGTAGGCACTGTCCTGGATCCTTTAAAGTTTGGTAGATGGTCAACAAGAAAAAGGGATGGAAACGGATCATAACAGGGCACTTAAGAATCTTGGGAATGACCTTCAGGTAGAAAACATTGATATTGCTTTAAAATGGGAACATGGTGTTTTTAAACAAATCCCAAGCTTGAATTTGTTTAAAACAATAGATAAAAGAAACACATGAAAAACAGAGAAAACATAATTACATAGAGAAAAACTTCACCAACATAATGACACAGGAATCTCGTAACTGTACTATTGTTTTGATAGAATATGGCTCTGTGAGTTGATTACAACAATGAATGCTTATTTTTGGTAAGGTCCAACAACTCTTACTCTATTAAAAACATGGATATAAATAAAAAATAAAATCATGAGGCTCAGGAGATCGAATTCGATCCTCCTGTCTGAAAATAGCAAGTAAATCCCAAAAAGATCTGAACTGAAAACTGGGCTGAATCTGTTGAAAAACGGGGGTCAACTCAGACATATTTTTATCCTCAATGATGAAACATGTGAAAAAAGTGTAGGATTTTATTTTAGATGAGTTTGTCTAGATAAAAAACCTCCTTTGGTTTCTCCAATTTCATCTCCAACTCGCTGAAACAGCTCCCGCAAAATCAGGGCTGAACGAGAAAAAACTAGAAACCTGGAAAAATGGGTTGAAAGATGGCTTCGATTCTCCCAACTGATGGCACCTGTGCAAAATCTGGAAAAGGTTTTTGTTCTTCAGGCCATGCTAAACAAATCCTCTCTCATTTTTTAAAAATTCGTTTCCATTTTCCCGGAATCCGCTTTATAAGACGACTGGTCAAAACTAGAAAAATCGCAGTTTTGAGTTTTTTGAGTGAGCGGTTTTGCATGGGGGAAGGTGGTTTCCAGACCCCCCCGGAGGTGGTAAGTGGTATTTGTAGGGGGGGATCCGAAATCACCAGGAGGTGACAAGTGTCCCTCCCCAATAACTCTTTTCGAAACCTCCCTTGGTGTTGATGGGATGTCGGGGGTGGGGGGGTTCAGAATGTATGGGGAATGTGTGTGGGTGTAGACTTAGGATAATTTAGATTTTATTTTTTATTTATTTGTTAAATGTTTTGTAATATTATTTTTTTTTGTTTTATTTGTTTATTATTTTATTTACGTTATATTGTATTTTGTTTGTTTTTATATTTTATTTTATTTTGTTTTTATTTATGTTTATTATATTTTTTCTATGTTTTCATATATATTTTTTATTATTGTTAAATGTTTTATTTTTATTATTTGTTTTGTTTATTATTTGTTATTTTATTTTAATTATATTTTGTATTTAATATTTTTTGTTTTATTAATATATGTTTTTTATTATATTTTTTTTATTAATGTTTAATTAATAAACACTAACCTAATTACTAATTTAAACAACTAAATTAATTATTAAATAATTCAATAATTAATAATTAATTATTAATTAGTCTAACATATTTTAATTAATCTAACTACACTAAATTTTATTACTAAAATTATTAACCTATTTACTAACTACTAACATTATTAATTAATCTAATCCTTTATTTATTATCAATTACGTTATTAAAGTAACCAATATTTTATTATTCTAAGTTTGTTTATGTAGGGATGAGTGGCGGGCGAGATGTAGCTAACGAGACAAATGGGCAAGGGAGTGAGGGCGCAAAGGTGGATGCAAGATGCAGTAGGGTGATGAAGGATCAGGCAAAACGGATGGAGGGGAAAATGGAATCAATCGAGCTAGATGTCTTCATCACAGGGGCAACGCCGAATAAGTAGCTGAAGAATCAGGTTACCTATGATTATAGGACCACAACAGGGATAAACCCTGAAAGGCGCTTCATCTTCGGGACTTCGACTTATTCACAACAACCAATTCCTATGTTCTCGAACTCCAAATTGGAAAACTCAAATGGTGTGAGGATCGACGGTCCTTATCACTCCCTTAGATCAATGACTGTGATATATTCAGACTCCAGCCTTCA
>JASDQU010884361.1:6424-22599 GCA_032191745.1 Picea mariana
TTCTCACAGTGATAGTGTGACAGTGGTTCCATCATTCTATTTCTACATCGGAGCGGTTGGATGGGGAAAGGACAAGGGGTTGTAGCCACCTTCCAGTTGTAGCCGAAGAACATAGGGATTGTAGCCTCCTTTTGGTTGTAGCCAGAAAATTGGGGAGTTGGAGCTTCCTTCAAGGTGTAGCCTGAGAAACTAGGGGGTTGGAGCCTCCTTCTAGTTGGAGCTGGAAAAAAAAAGGAAGTTGGTGCCTTCAATGAATGTAATTCTTAAATACATATAAGAAAAATCATTATGTGGTTTTCTCCTTCTTTGGGTTTCCACGTAAAAACATTGGTATACTGTGTATGTGTATGATTGCTCATTTGATCATTGTTTATTTACTCTGCAACTATTGGATGATAATGCTCCATTGATATAAAACTTTCATTTTATGGTTAAAAAGGATTAAATTTCTCTATTACTGATTCACCCCCCCTCTCAGTAATCCAACATCACCCCCATTCATCGGACTTGATATGGAAACCTCTCTATTCGTCTCAATATCGATGTTAGATCTATATTCGTCTCAATACTGACAATACCTCTATATTAGTCTCAATACATACGACACATCTAGATTCGTCTCACTACCGACGATAGTAGGGCTAGTCGTTACTCTCTTCAAATGGTCACCCAATATTTGACTAAGTCAATGTTGACTTGGTCAACTGTCGTTGGAATTTCGATGGAAACAAATAATAAATATGTTGCATTTGAGAGATGTTGCAACAAGTTTTCTATAACGACAACGGTTCTGAAAGGGTATAGGGTGTTCTTGTCAAGCAGAAAATAGATTTATTTTCATATGTCAATTGCATTAGAAAAATATAATAGATACTCTATTACACCACTCATTTTTATAAGATAATCATCATTATATTTTGTGGGGAAGAATGTTAGAAAATATTGGAGGTGGGAAAAAAGTAAAGAGGGTGAAAATGGGTGATGGTAAATGTTATTTCCCTTGCAAAAGATATTTTATTGCACATCCTGTAAAAAATTTAATAGGAATATATAAAATACATTGTAGGATATATGGGCACATTGATGGGGGATCGAATGAATATTGCCCCGTGGTAATTAGCTATATATTCATTATCTGTCTTTATATTGATTGTATTTATAAATTTTATATTGTTTTGATATTTTTTATACACACTAATTTTTCATGATTGTTTGTAATTATAACGTTAGAATTTTCCCCTAACTTTATGCAGAATGCACCAAGTAGTAGTAAAAATGATGTTGTACAAGTTGAGGAACATGAAGTGAATTATGAAGATCAAGTTAATGATCCCATGAAAGAAAATGAAAATAATAACATAATTCAAGATGATGGGACAAATAAAATGATCCAAGACTTGTTCGCTAAGTCGGATGAGGATGGGGACAGTGATGGTATTTATGGTAAAAATCTAATAGAAAAGGCAAATAAATGACTTTATAAAGGCTCAAGAGAAAATATTCTCTCCGCTACATTGCTACCGGTGAACTTAAAGGTTATGAATGATTTTTCGAACACTTGTATGGCACTGATCCTAAGGTATGTAATATGTTTCATCACATATACATAAAGGTTGATTTTTTTTTATTTTTTATTTTTATTGTTAATTAATGTGTAAAATAAGAATGAAATATTTATGATTAATATTCTTTATATTAACTAGTTATTTTTTATGTTGTAGATTGTTAGGTGAATTTATGTTACCATCGTCAAATATTTTACCTCGCACATATCGAGATTTACATGCCATTATGAAAGACATTGGAATGGAGTATCAAACTATAGATGCATGTACTAATGATCATATTATATATTATTGACAACATGCATTGAAAACAAAATTTCTGCAATTTCATATCAGTAGATATCGAACTAATCAAGTAACAAAAATGGTGCCTTGAAAGGTTATTCTTCATATTCCCATAATTCCACATTTGCAACGATTTTTTAGGTGTGAAAGCATAGCACAATTTATGGATTACCATGCATAGAACATAAGTGGATATGGTGTTCGTCAAATTCCCGCAGATGGTTATGCATTTAGGGAAATTGAGAGAAAATGGGAAAAATTTAAAGATGAACCTCGTAATATTAGGATTTCATTGGCAATTGACAATGTTAATCCATTCAGAGAGCTTCGGTATATTTACTCAGTGTGGCCTATTTGTTTTATCAACAATAACAATCCTCCTTGGATGTCAATAAAGAGGGAGCACATAATGTTGACAATGATTTTTCTAGGTATTTGTTTACATTAATTTTTCAAATGTAACATTTTCATTTGTTTTGTTTTTTTCATAATATATTTTATTTATTTATGTAATATACATATCATGGTATTAATTATGTATAATTTCAAACAATTAGGTAAGTACCAAGTTAAATATATGAATTTCTATATCGATCCTCTTATCGACAAGCTACTAAAGTTATGGGCCGACATCACTATGTATGACATCTGTTAACCAATCGGGGAGAAGAAATTTCAATTCCATGGAATTATTGTATGGACAATTCATGATGCCCCAAGACTAACACATTTTTTTGGTATGTAATATTATTTTTCACTTTAATACTATATAATCATTTAAATATAACATGCATGTTTTTAAAATAATCCGATCAGATAATTGACATTAATCCATCTGTTGCAGGTCTTCAAACGAAGGGTAATTTTTCATGTCCAGATTGTGGTCCTAAGATGAATTATCATCATTCAAAAAGTTTAGGAAAGATGGTGTTTGATGAGTATAGGAACTTTGTCCCTAAGAACCATAGGTATCATACTACTGAAAAACATATTTTCAATTGGAAAGAAGAGAGTGGATTAAAACCATGAAGAATGACACCTCACCGATGGAGGTTGGAATATAACATAAATAATCAAGGTACACAATTTCTTTATGTATCGTATATATAATGTTTTGAATTTTTATTTTTATTATTGAATTTATTTTACTGTATTTGATAATTATTGTTGTGATTTCTTTTATGCTTGATCGAGGCCACCATCGTGAAGGTATTAATAATGGGATTCCACGAGGAATGAAATGTTATCCCACTCAATCCATGAGGTTTCCTTACTATGAGGAGCTAAAAATAGCTCATTTGTTTGATACAATGCATATCAGAAAAAATGTGATAGCAACATTATGGTGAATCATAAATGGTAGGAGGGATAAAGAAAAAAAATGTCAAATTTTGTACTGACATTCAAGAAGCCAATCATGCAATGGTGTGATCTGATCAAATAGTGATAGAAACCGAAATAACCTTCCATGGTTATTAACAGAGCAACAAAGAAATGATGTAAAAGAGTCCATTCAAAGAATTAAATTTCCCACAGGATTGTCTTCAAACATAAATAATATCTTAATGAATAAAGGTGAATTTGGTGGGGTAAAAACACATGATTGGCACACCTTCATTAAGGTAATAATTTTGGTATACATATTTATATATTGGCCATATACATCTTTTAAGATTTTTACTTTTTTATGTACTTTGGAAACAAGTAACGATTCATTTTTATTGTTACATTATTATTTACCTCTATCTTTCCCAAACGACTTTGACAACAACATTAAACAAGTTATATATGATCTTGGAAAATACATGAGGTAAGTAGTTGTGATTTATATGAAAAATGTTTTTTCAATTTGTTGTTGTACTTAATGACATATGCTTTACTTGTAATGTAATATATATTATGTTTTGTTGAAACATGTTATTTTCTTGCATCATGATTTGTAGATGGTTGTTATTAAAAGAAATCCATCAAGATGATATAAATTATTGGAAGAGAGAAATTCCTCGGCTAATGTGTGAAATGCAAAAGTATCTACCTCCAACATTTTTCAATGCACAAGAACACTACCTCATACACCAAGTTGAGGAGATTAAAATGTGTGGACCTACACACACAAGGTCAATGTGGATGGTGAAGAGGCACTTGAAATCATTGAAGGATTTCGTTAGACAAAGAGCACGTCCTGAGGATTCTATGGTGGAGGGATATATGGTATCTTCCTAAATTAGCAGCACCAACTATGCATGCAGTGGATCGTATTTGGGAGGTGAACTATATCAAACATTTTGAAGGGTAGCACATGTTGGGGAAATGTAGAATGAATAAAGTGAGAGATGATTAAATTGTGGAGAATTATAATACATATAACTTTTTCATTTTTGTTTAATATATGATCATACTCATTTATTATTTATTTTCACCAGTTATTAATATTTACCATGGTTTTAACTAATATTTAATATTGGTGAATTATGATTTTTTGATTTAGTTTCTCAAGATTGGGATGCCATACATTATACATTGAAAACAACCTTGATTGGATGAAGGTATGCATTGAAAGATGTAAAAAACATCATGGTGGTAGGTTATCATGGAAACAATTGTCTGAATTGGCTAGAGAATCTCTTCATAATGGAGATGCCAATGTTATGTAGAGGGAAATTGATTTAGCATATGGTTTGAAATATGGACAAGAAAGAAAATTCACCCATTTTATTCAGTTAATTTATATTGTATTAATGTGACTGGAGGTGTGTTTTTTTCAGATACTTTCCAAGTTATATAAATATCTTATTAATTGACAATGCATCTTTTACATGTTTGGCATATTGCAGTTGAAACACCATGAGGTTATGTGGTGCAATGGTTGTAAATTTCACATCAAATAGTTGGATGAAACTAGGAAAAAATCTGATAGTGGGATAACTGCAATATTCCAGGTCACTAATGTTTCCTCTAGGAGTGACAAACATCCCCAATAATCTAAAATAGATATTATGGGTATTTGAATGATATGCTTGAGTGTGACTTTAATTCCTTCAAATTAGTTATATTCGAAATCAAATGGTATAGGTTACAAATGCACGAATGTGATGAGGAAAGAACGTTTATTCAACATGCCAATAGATTTCCAATTATTAAAACAACAATGTTTGAAAGAGGACATGATCACTATGTTTTTTCAAGCCAATGTGAACATGTATTTTACACAAAGGTTCTAGGTGAGAGGGATTGGTCATTTGTTGTTAGATATGATCAATAAGGAAGGCCAATAAAGTATATTGTAGAGAAATAAGATGATATTGAAGAAGAAAACGATGTGTCATAGATAGATTAAAAATATTTGTCGACAAACAAAGAACATGGAGAAGTTGAACCAAGCATAGGAGAAAATGCAGTTCTTGATGATGATGTCGATCAAGATATGCTAAAAAATGGCATTGATGACGATGATGATATTGTCAATCCTTTCAAAATCATTTATGAACCAGATGATGATACATATGTCGAGTTGGATGAAGGTCAAGAGATACATAATAAGGATGATACAATGTTGAGTTGGATGAGGTACATAACTATATATTTTAATTTGTATGAATATTCTCTTTAAATAATTTACTTATGTGGGTTAATTACATGTTTTTAAGTTTTATGCCATTTTTTATATCCTATGTTACATGTTGTTTATTATGTCAAACTTGAAAATAGTGTTCATAGCATACGTTATAAACTGAAATTAACATTTACGAACTCATAATTTCATTTACCTTAATTATTTTTGGTTTTGTTAGTTTATATGCATGATTACTATGTTGCTTTCGATTACTTTCTATTTTATAGAATGGGTATTGGAGAATTGGGAGTGATGTGAGGGGTAGAGGAGGGTCCATATGAGCTTCCACCTTCACGTTGTTGGCCTTGTTCAGTAGAGAATAAATTATTCCTGAAACCAAGAGAAGTTCATTCATCTTTATACCATCATTGTAAATGTCATCATTGTTGTCATAGTGTTGCAACAACGAAGTTTCGATGAACATGTTCATCATTGCTATAGCGTCATTGTCGAAACTGTTCAAAAATATGGGACTTTGTCCCATGCATTTGGTGGCAAGAAGAAGGCACTAGATGATATTTCGTATTGAAATAATGATTAATTCGTACTAACATTCTTTGTGGAGTGAAAAATTACTTAGATCAGAGTAAAAAAAAAAGACAAGAAATATATGATCAAGCTGTGCAATTTATCAAGTACTTATTTATCAATGTTATTGCATTCCCTTGCAGTATTATATGTAGGTACATGAATCTCGAATGAATTTTAAAAGAAACAACTAAAATACATTGTACTAAGACTAGACATGGGCAACAATGACCTATGAATGGGGATAACGTTGAATGTTTTTCAAACTGTTTCAATATGCACTGAAATTTAACATGGATATATTGTTCACATGACTTGACGACATGGGAGGGTTTCCATAATCAAAGATGACTCAAATACCCACTCTATATATCTTATCTCCTCCTCGTTTCATTTGAACTTTCTCATATTAATGTCATGCATGTAACTCCCAGCATACCCATCGTCATGGTCGTGCTCTTTATATTCATCACGTGTGTCTTTCAAAACCAACATCATGCCAAATAATCCCATATTTTTGTGGCAAGAATAAGGAGCTATATGAGAATTCATATTTAAATAATGATTTCATACTAATATTCTTTATGGATAAAACAAGAACGTAGATGAGAGCAAAAAACAAAGACAAGAAATAACTGATGAATTTTGTGAAATTTATCAAGTACTTATTTATCGATGTTATTGCATTCCTTTGCAATACTAGATGCATATACATGCATATTGAATGAGTTTTAAATGAAACAACTAAAATACATTGTATTGGGACTAGACATGGGCAACAATGAACTATGAATGGGGCCAATGTTGAAATTTTTTCAAATTGTTTCTGTATGCACTGAAATTTGACATGGATAGAGTGTTCACATGCCTTGATGATATGGGAGGGTTTAAGACTCAAATATGACTCACTCACCCACTCTATATATCCTATCTTATCCTCATTTCATTTGAACTTTCTTGGATTTATGTCATCCATGGAGCTCCCAACATACCCATCATCATGGTAGTGCTCTTTATATTCATCATCTGTGTCATTCAAAACCAACATCATGCAAAGTAGGCCAATGATTTTGGTGGAAATAAGAAGGATATATATGAGATTGTATATTTAAATGATGATTTCATAGTAATATTCTTTATGGAGTGAAAAAGTACATTGATGAAGATTGTGCAATTTATAAAGTAATTCTTTATCGATGTTATTGCATTCCATTGAAGTACTATGAGGACTCAAGCCACCCACTCTCTAAGTATATGAGGACTCAAGTCACCGATTTACAATGAGGAACCATAACATAAATAATTATAGGGCGATGTGGGCTAAAAACATAGCGATTGTAGGAAATTTCTTCGTCCTTAAAAGAAATTATCCTCTTTGGTTTCCTAAACTCATTGCCATCAAGTGTGTGAAGAATCAGCTCTCGACCATTGCCATCGATGAAAACACTTTGAGGAAATGTAAAATTGACAACTACGATGATTGTATAAATCGCTATTGTGGAAATCTGATTCAGAGGTAGGTGGTGGGGAGAATATGAATAATTATGTGTTTCCTTTCTACTTTCTCTATTCCATTTGCATCATGACATTGATTGGGAAGAAATTAATCAAACCATTGATTTATGCAAACCAATATTAGTGCAATGACCATTTTCTAAGGATACAACCACATTGAAGAAATGACTCCAACCTAAAATTACAATTTCATCAAATCCAAAATTACAACTTCAATCAAGATTGTTTAGACATGTTTTAACAACAATAAATTGAAAAAAGTTAAAATTGTATGACATTTATCCTTCTTTACTCTTTAAAATTATACAAATCAAATAGTCCTAAAAATTTCTATATTAATGGTGTGTCTTCTTTCTGTGGACATGATTTAATAGAAATGGAATATTCTTTGTTGTCCTCATAAAGGAAAGGTTCAGATTAAGCACAATAACTTCCTTGCATGTCAAAAGTTGGTCGTTAGTCATTGGTGAGTGTGATTAACATTAATTAAGTATTTATAATCCCTCCAGACATCTCTATTCCTATTATGCTATCCTCTCCTAGGGATGGATGAACCATTCCTCCATATGCACCATTGGCCACTTAATCTTACTCAAGCAATTAGTATTTTAAATGAACTATGTTAATACAGGCAAATATCTAATTGACATATTAATTCATATCCATCAATGAATTATAAGGATCTATAGGTTGTTGGAAAATCAAATGATATTTTACCCTTTTGTTCCACACGAGATTTCTATTCTCATTGAGCTCATCTTAGGAAACATGCGTTATCTTTTAATAGATGTGTCTCCCCAACCAAAATCCCCTCCTGACAATGTCTTCCACCCAGATCCACCCACCGAAATGTGTCTTATGGAATAAAACAGGGGCAATGCCCCATCTTTTCCCCATGGAATAAATAAAATAATGTTAAAACTAGTGGTATTTCACTTGTGCCGAAAACGAATCCCACTTATTCTACACCTCTCAAGTCATTTCACAAAGTCGGACTAGAGTCAAGCTCAATAGGGTCTTCTTTCCCCGCTTATTATTCTAATCCCATTCCCTTGATTGTGTTTTTTGTAGATAGTAGATAGGGTTAGTGGGAATCTTGTTAATCCATTCATGCACGCCAGTAATTAGATGGTGAGGCATTTGGCTACCTTAAGAGGGTCATAGTTACTCCCGTCATTTGCCCATGCTTGGTTGAATTTATTCACTTTGACATGCAGAGCATTGGGCATAAATGACATTGCATCAACATCCGTAGGGACCATCACAATGTTTCTTTTTTTTTATATAAACAGTCGGATTCCCCTTGTCTGTACTAATTTTGAGTTGACTATACTTATAAGGATATATATATTATATTATATTAAATACCCCCAAAAAAAAAACACATAAAAATGAAAACAAAACACTAGCAGAGCAGGAAAACCACTCACTCCCATTCCCAATACTAGTAAAGAAACAAAACCCTGTAAGCATAGAAAATCCCATCGACAACGACAGAGAGAGTCGAAGGAGGCCCTATCCAACAAATTTGGACAATGAAAGAGGCAGAGGAGGCCTATCCGACCAAACCCAACAATGATTGTGGAGTGGAGATACTTAGGTTTTGACATCATGTTACCAAAATTGGTAATTTGTTAGTTACAATCTCTCCAAGCTCTAAGGTTTTTACTAATTAATTAAAATCTATGAGTTATTTTCTTTGTTGTTTACTAGGGGTTCCTTGCAACTTAGATGCCACAAACCCTATGCATCTTCTCACATTGCAATGTTTTCCATGGAATCCCCTCCACCAAGCCATTTTATCTCCTCAACATCCCTGGATTCTCCGTAAACCTCCTCGACCTCCCCCATAATGATCTGAAATTGGTGTTGAGAAATTTCACACTATGACTTAAATTTTATCAAGACCTTTTTCTGACAATGCATGTGAATGTATAAGTGACAAAAAATTAAGTAATGAAGAGAAATAATAGATAACACAAAGAATCAAACCATAAACAATTGAAACAACAGAAGTTGATAACGAAGTTTGGAAAAATCTGCTTATGTTTCTGGGCCTTTGTCTTTAGTGAGGGAGGCCTCTCTATTCAGAATTCAATGCTTACAATCTGCATCAAAATTACATCATATAGGGATTTGACTGACTCAGATGTATTCTTCTTTGTCTCAGGAACCTGATGCAATAGACATAACTGAAAAAAGGAGTAGTAAAACTCCTAGAAACTTCCTCCAAAGCTCAGATACTCTTTACTGCTCAAGACAACTTGACCTTGGCAAGTTCTTCCTCAACTTGCTTCAAGATTCTTTGTTGCCTCTTCCTTGTTCTCAAACCTCACAATGGATTGGTTTATATAGCCATGAGGTAGAGGGATCAAATCCCAACAACCCACTTCTCATGGCACTCAAATTGGGTCAATATCCACCAAGATATGGAAAAATAACCAAAAACTGCCCAAAAAAATCTTCAAAATCCACTATAATATGGTCAAAATACCCACTTTTGCATAATTAAATGGGCTAATCCCCCAATATGGGCACGCCCCCCCTAAACTCGATCATATGGCACATAGGTGGCCAAGCGTCAGCCTAAAGGGTTGTGTGCTGGCCCCTTTTCCGAATTTAATGGTCACATGTGGTATGGGGATAGGACCGTGCCCTTGGGGTGCACCTAAACCCTTAGTTCTAGACCCTGCATATATGGTGGAACGGTGCTACAAAGGCGTGCACTGTTTTTTATAAACATGGTACCTGCGCCCTTATCCACTGTGGTCACAGACGATGTAACAAAACCATGGGTTGGGGCTTAGCCCTAACCCCCTCCACCTTCACATTTATATGGACCACACTTTATATATTATAAAGTGGAATATATATAACAAGAACCATCATGGCTCAATGGAATTTGGTCCTTTGTGAAAGAGTTATGCTTGTAGGAGAGGTCTCTGGTTCAATTCCTACTAACTCCACAATTTTTGCATATGATGCTTCGACCAACACCTGGGTGCCATGTGGCAGCCCAAGTCTGGGCCATGTGGCACCACCCTATTCGTTGAGTCTGATGCCACTTGTCAACTTTCATATGCTCCACATGTTAGCATACTTTCCCAATCAGCAACTGCCCACGTCAGATCATACCTGCCATGTGTCATGGTACGAGCATTCCATGTGTCACCCTTTCAGTGGTGGCACGTGTCACCTCTTGGTTGGTCCACCTGCTCCTACCATGTCAGCAGTCCACTATTCCCATGCCACATCATTTGTATGGCCTACTGCCACGTCAGTTGTATGGTCGTACGGCTTGTACAATAAACTACCACGTGGCATTGTACGGACTGTATAGTCAACATTTTTTTGCTTGTTTGGGAAAACGAACAGAGCACCATAACTTGAGCATACAAAGTTCATTTGAGCCAACTCAAGTTGTGTTGGGTTCGTATCGATGATTCCTATGCACACGTCCATTTTTGAAGCCATTCTGAGAACATTGATTTTTAGGCCTTTTTTAGCCCCATCAAGATCTTGGATCTGAATCTGGATCATGCCTTCCCACTAAAGGCCTTTTGGTCCCCAAAAGGTTTATTACATAAATTAACTATATCCTCACATCAATCGACTAATAAAAAACAACCTAGACTTAACATATACATTAACTAGACTCAATAAGTGATTCCATAAATCAAATCACTTTTATTACATCAATGAGATTGACACTGACTTGATTTACATATAGGGCATAAAATCTGCCCAGTTCTAGGCAGACGAACCATATTCTTCTAGTGGGTTTTCACGGTTGATCCTTTGCTTCTCTGCAATATCCTTCTTCTATCCTTCTACAATGTCTTTCTCATGCTCTTATGGAGCGCCCTTCTTCTGCTCTGGCTCTTCAAGTTTTGTAGAGTGTCACAACCTTAGATGCAGCTTCCAACAATTATCTTCACAATGTCCATTTTTCTGACAATGTGAGAATTTTTTTCATTGTCGAAGAAATTTGATGGAACCTTGCCCTGACTAAGCTGAATCTTTTCTTGACTACGTTGAACTTGCACGTAGATTCTTCTTGAATTGTAGTGTTGCATCATCTAGTCTTGGCATACTCCTTGTCACCATGATATGTTTCTCGTATATTTTTTGTTTCCATCATTCTGGAACACAATGGTTACGACTGCTACAAAATGTGCATGGAATTGTTCTTTTGATAAGTTCCATGACTCTAGCATGTTCATCAGTAAAGGTGGGTGAAGGAGATTTATACCTTTTAACCTTTTTACCTTTCTTTCGTGACTCACTGTTTGCATCGTTGATGGCTCAAGCTGCTTGTTTTCCTTGATGAATTAGAAACAATTCTGGTGTCATCTCTGGATGTCGCTCCCAACAATGGTCAAAATCGTATATGAACTTCCGATAGTGTGTGAAACAAACCACTGGACTGACGGCGTTAGAACATTCTCCTATGTAACCCAATACTTCACTGAGTGGTATTTCTCGCACCTTAATCGACTCAGATCTGCCTTGGCCATAATTTCCAAGATCTTATCCCTTCCTATATCTAAACTTGGATAACATTCTCATACCAATTCCTTTGGTATTTTTTTCAAATGATGCAATATCTTGATGGTTAGAATCCACTTTTTGATCAGCTACAAGAGAAGCAAGAGTGTAATGATTTCTTTCCGTTGGTGAGGAGAATGTGCCAATGTCCTCTCCTACTAACTACTCCTCAACTAGAGTAGCAGGCGTATATGAATCTTCCTCATCGTATTTCCTATGGAATGGAGAATTCCATCATCTCTGATAGGGCTCGGGATTCTAACAGAAGGGCTTCTTTCAACTAGCCTTTCTTCCATTGCTAACATCATTGCTCACATTCTTTCCTTGTATTCCTCAAGGATTTGGACCAATATTCGCAGCTCAACAATTTCTCATTGAATCGTTTGGTTAATCTCCTTGAGCTCTTGGAGTCTGGCTCTCTTTAATATTTTCCCCATATTCACAATTCCTTCAATAGTTAGCCTACTCTGATACTACTTGATCTGAAATCGGTGTTGAGCAATTTCACACTATGAATTCAATTTTATCAAGACGCTTTTTCTGACAATGCATGTGAATGTATAAGCGACACAAACTTAAATAATGAAGAGAAATAACAGATAAAACAAATAATCAAGCCATCAACAATTGAAACAATAGAAGTTGATAACGGATTTTGGCAAAATATGCCTATGTCTCCGGGCCTTTGTCTTCAGTGAGTGAGGCTTCTCTATTAAAAATTCAATGCTTACAATCTACATAAAACTTACATCATATAGGTATCTAACTGACTCACATGTATTCTTCTCTATCTCAGGAACCTGACGCAACAGACGACACTAAAAATGGAGTCAGGGATGATTTTAACGATGGAAATTTGTTTTAAAATGTAGAAACCTTGGTGAATCTTACTAATCCTTCATATGCCAACTATAAATGTATGGTGATATTTTTGTAAAAAATTCAAATTTATAAGGATTTTGTATAGTTTTTATAAAATTTTGGCGATTTTTAAGGTAAAATTTTTTTATCCTATAGAATTTTGGTGAATCATTTTTAAAATAGTGAATCTTGTTTTTGGAAAAACCATGGAAAAATAGCCCATGAGAAAAATTTATCCCCTAAAATCATCCATGAAAGGAGTAGTAGAACTCCAGGAAACTGCCTCCAAAGCTTAGCTACTCTTCACTACTCAAGACAACTTGACCTTCGCAAGTTCTTCCTCAACTTGATTCAAGATTCTTTGTTGCCTCTTCCTTTTTCTCAAACCTCACAATGGCTTGTTTTATATAGCCATGAGGTAGAGGGATCAAATCCCAACAACTCAATTCTTGTGGCACTCAAATTGGGCCAATATCCACCAAGATATGGAAAAATAACCAAAAACTGCCTAAAACATCTTCAAAATCCACTATAATATGGTCAAAATACCCACTTTTGCATAATTAAATGGGATAAGCCCCCCAATATGGGCCCGTGTCCCCTTAAATCGGTCATATGGCACATAGGTGGCCAAGTTCCAACCCCTTTTCTGAATTTAATGGTCACATGTGGTATGGGGATAGGACCGTGCCCTTGGGGTGCGCCTAAACCCTTCTTCCAACCCTCGCATATATGGTTGAATGGTTCTACAAAGGCATGCATTGGTGGTTATAAACATGGTTCCCAGGCCCCTATCCACTATGGTCACAGGCGATGTAACTAAAGTGTGGGTTGGGGCTTAGCCCTAACTCCCTTCGCTTTCACATTTATATGGACCACACTTTATATATTATAAAGTGGAATATATGTAACAAGAACCATTGTGGCTCAATGGAATTCAGGCCTTTCTGAAAGCACTATTCTTGTAGGAGAGGTCTCTGGTTCGATTCCTGCTAACTCCACAATTTTTGCATATGACACTTCGACCAATGCCTAGGTGCCATGTGGCACCACCCTTTTCACAGAGTCTGATGCCACTTGGAAACTGTCATATGGTCCATGTGTTAGCATACTTTCCCAGTTAACAACTTCCCACATCATATCATACCTACCATGTGTCATAGTACAAGAGTGCCACATGTCACCCTTTCAGTGGTGACACATGTCACCTCCTGGTTGGTCCACCTGCTCCTACCACGCCAGTAGTCCATTGTGCACCTTCCACAACAATTGTACAACCTGCTTCCACATCAGTTGTATGAAGATGCCAACTATGCTACCATGTCAATCTTACAGTCATACGACCTATACAGTCAGCTTCCACATGGGACTATACGAACTGTACAGTTAGCATTTTTTTACATGTTGGGGAAAATGAACAGATCTCCATAACTTGAGCATATGACGTATGTTTGTGCCTATTCAAGTTGTGTTGGCTTCGTATTGATGAGGCCTACGTGCATGTCCTTTTTTGAATCCATTCTGAGAACATTTATTTTTGAGAACATTTATTTTTAGGCCTTTCTGAGCCCCATCAAGCTCCTGGATCTGAATCTGGATCACATAACCCCCCGTCACCCTTATATTCCTCATTATCCCTTCTCATCAATTTCCTCCCCAACAATTTCTTCACCTCTTCCAACCACCCCGAATTGACACAATTCCCCCTTCCAACACCCCTTACCTGACCCTTCTAGCACCTCGTATGTTGTTGCCTTGTCACCAATGCTTGCACACAAGCTCCTCCTTTACAACAATTGTCTAGATGACCCATTATTCTCTCTAGAATCGTCTTCAAGTAGACATGATAGTAGTAACAATGAACAATCATCCCCGATAATCTATGGCCATTAGGTAATGTCTTTCTTTTGTTCTACATTTTGAAAACAATTTAATCATTTTTCACAAATAATAAAAAATCAAATTGATAATGGAAAATGTTTTCCCTTCCTGTTAGTTGCTAGAGTGAGTAAATTATGGATCACTAATGTGGTTGACAATTTTTTCTCTCAACATTACTCTTTGATACCAGGATACATACATAGAGACCACATCATGTAGAGACCTCATCCCCGATTTCTTTCGTGAGAATATGAATCTACTGTTGTGAATATCTTGTACCATGCTTAGGTGACTTTACAACCTAGATGATATAATTAAGCTTTAAGTTGTGTTGAGTGGGTGTACCAAGTTTTATAATCCTATCCCATCTTTTAATGTGAATTTTCTATTATACATCACATGTTTGATCTCCCTGGGATTGGATTATGACAAATTTCAGGAATCCTTTCTTGTAAATTATATGTTTTTGAAACTTAAAAAAAATGACAAATATAGGGGCAAACTTTGGACCTTAAAAAATGGGATTGGACTTATTTTTTGTGGCTATGTCTTAGGATCCATATCCACTAATATGTAAAACCAAAGAACATGGTCATGTTATTTCATCGTGAAGGTTCATTACATCATGCCAGGAGGCTACATAATATAGCACAATGCCCAAATTTTTCCCAAAGGCCTTACATCATGTTGTTGTCGAGATTTGAACCCTGGGGGAGGCTACACTAGCACCTCGTGTTACCAATTGAGCAAGCCACGATTGAAATATTAGAGGAGAAACATGGGGGTGGGGTTTTATCCACTTGTGTACTATGCAAGTTTATAGTATTGAAGGGATTTTCATAGAAAGAAAATGAGTAATTTACATAGAAAATTATGATTTTTTTTTTATGGATCAAGACCTCAGATATTAAAGAGGAAAAAAATAAAAATAAACCTCTTGATCTCTTAAATTTTTGGAGACCTAAAACTCATTCATTTTTTTTGAATGATACTATTCCACTAGATCTCTTCAATTGCACCATTTTTCCCACTTTAGCTCAAAAGCTACTATGATCCATATATTTTGAAATCTATGAATCTTGTTGGGTTTATTTATATTGATGTAGGACAATTTTTAATGGTTTCTTTAGTAGAGGACACTTATACATAAACCATCGAATGAGAATGCCTATATCCTTTTATGATTTTTCCAAGAATGCTCTATAATATGAATTGATTGCATGACTAGTGAATGCAAAATGGTAATTCCAATTTCCCTTGCCAATGAGGAATTCCCTCTTGCCAAGAATCAACCCAAAAGCATATATCCTTCAATATATGAAATGCTAATGTAACCCTTGAACATAACATAATTAAAATATCCTTGCCCTTTTTTGAGA
>JASDQU010884361.1:33902-44191 GCA_032191745.1 Picea mariana
AAGTTGTGTCATAACCAGTTTGATCATTTGTTTGACCTCGGGAGTTTGATCTTCAAGATCTAACAAGCAAGAAAGTTCCTTTTTCTCTTTAATGATATCTTTATGTATCATTACCATCGGGTTCGGGGATAAATACAACTCCTCCTCACCGGCCAAATCATGAGCATCATTTCTTGTAGACTAGATATTTCAAAAAAATAAATGTTATCTTAGTTGTATAAAAAAATAAAATTATATAAACAAATAATAAAATTCATGTTTAATGTAAGTTGTAAATCTTGATCCTTTACATGTTCTGCCATGATTAAATTTTCCATGATTATCTTGCCACGTGATAATATAATTAGAACACCAAAATATTCAAAAAATTGTTAAAGATAAAAAAAATAAAATTCTACTCAAATAAAATTATATAAACAAATAATAAAATTCACAATAAATGTAAATCGAAATAGAGATTATGGTATGGAAGAGGTAATTAGAGGTTTCTTAAAGAGGTGTTGCATAAGTACCCACACACTATTAGTCGATGTATCTATTCGATTCAAATGGTAATCCACTAATAAATCTTCCCCGAGAGCTATTTTTTTTATTGCACACACGACTACTTGATTCCCTTCACATCCCTCATAAATGCAATTTGGTTGCTTGTTTGTTGTCTCTGGTCATGTGTTGTTTGTAAACCATGCGATATTACCAGAATTTTTAGGCCTTCCATCAATATAGATAGTCACTCCCTTATTTTTATAGTTGTTTATTAGATGTATATAATTTGTGATGAGTGCATATCTATGCATACTTCGCATGTATCGGACCAACCACATCCAATCACTATAAACATAACATGGTCCAACATAATCCATCAATTCAGGTACTATATTGTATTTTACAATTATTCCATCCATGGAAAATAGCCCCAAGCGATGCAGGGAGGATGGTGAAATGTGATACGTCCTATTGTTGACAATGAAGAGGCAGTTCCTTAGGTACCCATTGTTTCACCAGATGCTTATATCTGAGTGGAACCTCTATGTCTCCTATTCTACCATCATCATAAGAGCATGATCCTCCTTTGGAAAGAAAAAATTCCATGAGTGTACAAAATTTTCTTCTGACCTTTTCACCTCTAGTCATTGTTCGTGTATCAAATCGCCTAAATGCAGTCACATTTCCATCTGTTTGTCTTGAGATTCCCTCACTCGAGGAAGAAATATCTAATAGATACCTATTTGGTCGTGTCTTCATTCAATCGAATTAGATATATAGTTAGCAAGGATTGTAAGAATAATATAATGATATATCTAAAATGTCTTTTTATATTTTGACACGTTCATTAGTTTCCACTCATATACATGCTGATCTCAGCTAAGGGTAGTTCAATATCACTCCATGAAATGGCTTTAAATGATAAATATTAACCTCCCCCTTTGTATTAACACTACACCCATAACATACCATTGTCATAAGTTTCAACTTCAAATGGATTCTATAATCTAGGTAGTGATAGGACCAGGGATTGACTAACATTATACTTCAAATATTCAAATACTTTCTATTGATTCTCACCCCACTGGAAATTATTACCACTAGATATTACAACATGAAGTGGTGTTTCTATAGTTGAAAATGATGTTATGAAATTTCTCATGTATTAGGTAGATCCCAAAAAAAATCCTAATTATTTTTATGACATTAGTAGGAGTGAGACATGATATGAAATGGATTCTAAACGTTATGGTATGAAGAGGTAATTTCTATGGTTAACTGGTGCTAAATAACACTTGCTATTTTCCATGGATTAGTCTTGCTTTTCACTTCTTAGAGTAAAAATTATTTACTTTAAATGGCCAAGTCAATGTGGAGGAATTTTCATGCAGAGGTGTGAGTCTTAGCCCCACACACCACACCCTACGTAAGGAAAACATGACATGTGAAGGTTTATCATGCATAGGAAAATATGGGAGTTGGAGTATGTAGTTATTCACTCCATACTCCACCTACCACATAGGCATAAGGTAGTCCTAAGGCACGTAGAGTGTTATCTTGCGAAGCATTGGAGGATTTGGAGGGAAGACTACCTCCACATCCCACACTCTACACTGCATAAAGAAAAAATCTAAGGCTAAGACATAAGGAAGTTAGGCATGTGTAAGTGGAGGAAAGGGGGGAGATACAAAGAGTTCTACACCCCACACTATGCATATATCATAAGACTAAAATCAAAGGAAAATGGGTGATAGTTTAGTTCTAAGAATTCATTATGTCGTGTGGCCTAACTCACTTATCAATTATTTGGATATATTGTCCTCAATATTTCCATGTAATGATGGCTTTGATCATCTACAAGTTTTGAACTACGGTTTTGTCTTGTGCCACTAACATAAACTTGTGGAATTGATTCCTAGGTTGCCACAAGTGAATGCAAGAGGATTTTTTCTCAAAAAAGGGCAAGGATATTTTAATTATGTTATGTTCAAGGGTTACATTAGCATTTCATATATTGAAGGATATATGCTTTTGGGTTGATTCTTGGCAAGAGGGAATTCCTCATTGGCAAGGGAAATTGGAATTACCATTTTGCATTCACTAGTCATGCAATCAATTCATATTCTAGAGCATTCTTGGAAAAATCATAAAAGGATATAGGCATTCTCATTCAATGGTTTATGTATAAGTGTCCTCTACTGAAGAAACCATTAAAATTTTTCCTACATCAATATAAATAAACCCAACAAGATTCATAGATTTCAAAATATATGGATCACAGTAGCTTTTGAGCTAAAGTGGGAAAAATGGTGCAATTGAAGAGATCTAGTGGAATAGTATCATTCAAAAAAAATGAATGAGTTTTAGGTCTCCAAAAATTTAAGAGAGAAAGAGGTTTATTTTTAATTTTTTCCTCTTTAATATCTGAGGCCTTGATCCATAAAAATAAAATCATAATTTTCTATGTATATTACTCATTTTCTTTCTATGAAAATCCCTTCAATACTATAAACTCGCATAGCACACAAGTGGATAAAACCCCACACCCATGTTTCTCCTCTAATATGTCAATGGTGTCTTTCTCAATTGGTAACACAAGGTGCTAGTGTAGCCTCCACCAGGGTTCAAATCTCAACAACAACATGATGTAAAGCCTTTGGGAAAAATTTGGGCATTGTGCTATATTATGTAGCCTCCTGGCATGATGTAATGACCCTTCATGATGAAATAACATGACCATGTTCTTTGGTTTTATATATTAGTGGATATGGATCCTAAGAGATAGCCACAAAAAATAAGTCCAATCCCATTTTTTAAGGTCCAAATTTTTCCCTTATATTTGTCATTTTTTTTTAAGTTTCAAAAACATATAATTTACAAGAAAGGATTCCTGAAATTTGTCATAATCCAATCCCAAGGAGATCAAACATGTGATGTATAATAGAAAATTCACATTAAAAGATGGGATAGGATTATAAATCTTGGTACACCCACTCAACACAACCTAAAGCTTAATTATATCATCTAGGTTGTAAAGTCACCTAAGCATGGTACAAGATATTCACAACAGTAGATTCATATTCTCACAAAAGAAATCAGGGATGAGGTCTCTACATGATGTGGTCTCTATGTATGTATCCCGGTATCAAAGAGTAATGTTGAGCGAAAAAATTGTCAACCACATTAGTGATCCATAATTTACTCACTCTAGCAACTAACAGGAAGGGAAAACATTTCCCATTATCAATTTGATTTTTTATTATTTGTGAAAAATGATTAAATTGTTTTCAAAATGTAGAACAGAAGAAATACATTACCTAATGGCCCTAGATTATCGGGGATGATCGTTCATTGTTACTACTATCATGTCTGCTTGAAGATGATTATAGAGAGAATAATGGGTCATCTAGACAATTGTTGTAAAGGAGGAGCTTGTGTGCAAGCATTGGTGACAAGGCAACAACATACGAGGTGCTAGAAGGGTCAGGTAAGGGGTGTTGGAAGGGAGAATTGTGTCAGGTCGAGGTGGTTGGGAGAGGTGAAGAAATTGTTGGGGAGGAAATTGATGAGAAGGGATAATGAGGAATATAAGGGTGATAGAGGGGTTATGTGATCCAAATTTGGATCCAGGAGCTTGATGGGGCTCAAAAAGGCCTAAAAATAAATGTTCTCAGAATGGATTCAAAAAAGGACATGCACGTAGGCCTCGTTGATACGAAGCCAACACAACTTGAACAGGCTCAAACATACATCATATGCTCAAGTTATGGAGATCTGTTCATTTTCCCCAACATGTAAAAAAGTGCTAACTGTATAGTTTGTATAGTCCCACGTGGAAGCTGACTGTATAGGTCGTATGACCGTAAAATTGATGTGGCATCATAGTTGGCATCTTCGTACAACTGATGTGGAAGTAGGTTGTACAATTGATGTGGAAGGCGCACAATGGAATACTGACGTGGTAGCAGCAAGTGGACCAACCAGGAGGTGACATGTGTCACCACTGAAAGGGTGACATGTGGCACTCTTGTACTATGACACATGGTAGGTATGATATGATGTGGGAAGTTGTTGACTAGAAAAGTATGCTAACACGTGGACCATACGATAGTTTCCAAGTGGCATCAGACTATGTGAAAAGGGTGGTGCCACATGGCACCTAGGCATTAGTCGAGGTGTCATATGCAAAAATTTTGGAGTTAGTAGGAATCGAATCGGAGACCTCTCCTACATGCATAGCGCTTTCAGAAAGGCCTGAATTCCATTGAGCCACAATGTTCTTGTTACATATATGCCACTTTATAATATATAAAGTGTGGTCCATATGAATATGAAGGCGAAGGGGGTTGGGGCTAAGCCCCAACCCACGTTTTAGTTACATCGCCTGTGACCATAGTGGATAGGGGCATGGGCACCATGTTTATAACCACCAGCGATGCCTTTGTAGAACCATTCTACCATATATGCAGGGGCTGGAAGAAGGGTTTAGGCACACCCCAAGGGCACGGTCCTATCCCCATACCACATGTGACCATTAAATTCAGAAAAGGGGTTGGAACTTGGCCACCTATGTGCCATATGACCGATTTTAGGGGACATGGGCCCATATTGGGGGGATTATCCCATTTAATTATGCAAAAGTGGGCATTTTGACCATATTATAGTGGATTTTGAAGATGTTTTAGGCAGTTTTTGGTTATTTTTCCATATCTTGGTGGATATTGGCCCAATTTGAGTGCCACAAGAATTGAGTTGTTGGGATTTGATCCCTCTACCTCATGGCTATATAAAATAATCCATTGTGAGGTTTGAGAACAATGAAGAGGCAATAAAGAATCTTGAATCAAGTTGAGGAAGAACTTGCGAAGGTCAAGTTGTCTTGAGTAGTGAAGAGTAGCTAAGCTTTGGAGGCAGTTTCCTAGAGTTCTACTACTCCTTTCATGGATGATTTTAGGGGATAAATTTTGCTCATGGGCTATTTTTCCATGGTTTTTCCAAAAACAAGATTCGTTATTTTAAAAATGATTCACCGAAATTCTATAGGATAAAATTATTTTACCTTAAAAATCGCCAAAAATTTATAAAAACTATACAAAATCCTTATAAATTTGAATATTTTTACAAAAATATCACCATACATTTATAGTTGGCATATGAATGAATCTAAAATTCACCAAGGTTTCTACATTTTAAAACAAATTTCCATCGTTAAAATCATCCCTGACTCCTTTTTTAGTGTCGTCTGTTGCGTTAGGTTCCTGAGATAGAGAAGAATACATGTGAGTCAGTTAGATACCTATATGATGTAAGTTTTATGTAGATTGTAAGAATTGAATTTTTAATAAAGAAGCCTCACTCACTGAAGACAGAGGCCTGTAGACATAGGCAGATTTTTCCGAAATCTGTTATCAACTTCTGTTGTTTCAATTGTTGATGGTTTGATTATTTGTTTTATCTATTATTTCTCTTCATTATTTAAGTTTTTGTCGCTTATACATTCACATGCATTGTCAGAAAAAGCGTCTTGATAAAATTGAATTCATAGTGTGAAATTGCTCAACACTGATTTCAAATCAAGTAGTATCAAAGCAGGCTGACTATTGAACGAATTGTGAATATGGGGAAAATCTTGAAGAGAGCCAGACTCCAAGAGCTCGAGGAGATTAACCAAATGATTCAATGAGAAAATGTTGAGCTGCGAATATTGGTGCAAATCCTTGAGGAAGACAAGGAAAGAATGCAAACAATGATGTTAGCAATGGAAGAAAGGCTAGTTGAAAGAAGCCCTTCTGTTAGAATCCCGAGCCCTATTAGAGATGATGGAATTCATCCATTCCGTAGGAAATATGATGAGGAGGATTCACACATGCCTGCTACTATAGTTGAGGAGTCATTAGTAGGAGAGGACATTGGCACATTCTCCTCACCAACAAAAATAACTCATTACACTCTTGCTTCTCTTGTAGCTGATAAAAAAGTGGATTCTGACCATCAAGATATTGCAGCATTTGAAAAACATACCAAAGGAATTGATATGAGAATGTTATCCAAGTTCGGATACAGGAAGGGACAAGGTCTTGGAAATTATGGCCAAGGCAGATTTGAGTCGATTAAGGTGCGAGAAATACCACTCTGTGAAGTATTGGGTTACACAGGAGAATGTTCTGATGACGACAGTCCAGTGGTTTGTTTCACACACTATCGGAAGTTCATATACGATTCTGACCATTGTTGGGAGCGACATCCAGAGCTGACACTGGAATTGTTTCTAACTCATCAAGGAAAACAAGCAGCGCGAGCCATCAATGATGCAAACAGTGAGTCACGAAAGAAAGGTAAAAAGGTTGAAAGGTATAAATCTCCTTCACCCACCTTTATTGATGAGCATGCTAAAGCCATGGAACTTATCAGAAGAACAATTCCATGCACATTTTGTAGCAGTCGTAACCATTGTGTTCCAGAATGATGGAAACAAAAAATATACGCGAAACATATCATGGCGACAAGGAGTATGCCAAGACTAGATGATGCAACACTGTAGGTCAAGAAGAATCTGCATGCAAGTTCAACGCAGTCAAGAAAAGATTCAGAGAAATCCAAAGGGGATTTAGCTCAATCAAGTCAAGGTTCCATCAAATTTCTTCGAGAATGAAACAATTTCTCACATTGTCAGAAGAATGGACATTGTGAAGATAATTGTTGGAATCTGCATCTAAGGTTGTGACACTCTACAAAGCTTGAAGGGCCAGAGCAAAAGAAGGGAGCTCCATAAGAGCATGAGAAGGACACTGTAGAAGGATAGAAGAAGGATATTGTAGAGAAGCAAAGGATCAACCATGAAAATCCACTAGAAGAATATGGTTTGTCTGCCTGGAACTGGGCAGATTTTATGCCCTATATGTAAATCAAGTCAGTGTCAGTCTCATTGATGTAATAAAAGTGATTTGATTTATGAAATCAATTATTGAGTCTAGTTAATTTATTTGTTAAGTCTAGGTTGTTTTTTATTAGTCGATTGATGTAATAAACCTTTTGGGGACCAAAAGGCCTTTAGTGGGAAGGCATGATCCAGATTCAGATCCAAGATCTTGATGGGGCTCAAAAAGGCCTAAAAATCAATGTTCTCGGGATGTCTTCAAAATCAGACATGTGCATAGGCATCGTTGATATGAAAACAACACAACTTGAGTTGGCTCAAATGAAATTTGTATGCTCAAGTTATGGTGCTCTATTTGTTTTCCCAAACAGGCAAAAAAATGTTGACTGTACAGTCCGTACAATGCCATGTGGTAGCTGACTGTACAAGCCATACGACCATACAACTAACATGGTAGTAGGCCGTACAAATGATGTGGCATGGGCACAGTGGACCGTTGGAATGGTAGGAGCAGATGGACCAACCAAGAGGTGACACATGCCACCACTAAAAGGGTCACACATGGCACGCTTGTACTATGACACATGGCAGGTATGATCTGACGTGGGCAGTTGCTGATTGGGAAAGTATGCTCACATGTGGACCATATGAAATTTGACAAGTGGCATCAGACTCAACGAATAGGGTGGTGCCATGTGGCACCCAGGTGTTGGTCAAAGTATCATATGCAAAAATTGTGGAGTTATTAGGAATTGAACCGGAGACCTCTCCTACAAGCATAACTCTTTCACAAAGGACCAAATTCCATTGAGCCATGATGGTTCTTGTTATATATATATATATATATATATATATATCACTTTATAATATATAAAGTGTGGTCCATATAAATGTGAAGGCGAAGGGGGTTGGGGCTAAGCCCAAACCCATGGTTTTGTTACATCGTCTGTGACCACAGTGGATAGGGGCGTGGGTACCATGTTTACAAAAAATAGTGTGCGCCTTTGTAGCACCATCCACCATATATGTGGGGTCTAGAACTAAGGGTTTAGGTGCACTCCAAGGGCGTGGTCCTATCCCCATACCACATGTGACCATTAAATTCAAAAAAGGGGCCAGCGCACAACCCTTTAGGCTGATGCTTGGCCACCTATGTGCCATATGATCGAGTTTAAGGGGGGCGTTCCCATATTGGGGGAATAGCCCATTTAATTATGCAAAAGTGGGTATTTTGACCATATTATAGTGGATTTTGAAGATTTTTTGGGCATTTTTTGATTATTTTTCCATATCTTGGTGGATATTGACCCAATTTGAGTGCCACAAGAAGTGGGTTGTTGGGATTTGATCCCTCTACCTCATGGATATATCAACAAATCCATTGGGAGGTTTGAGAACAAGGAAGAGGCAACAAAGAAGCTTGAAGCAAGTTGAGGAAGAACTTGCCAAGGTCAAGTTGTCTTGAGCAGTAAAGAGTATCTGAGCTTTGGAGGCAGTTTCCAGAAGTTTTACTACTCATTTTTTCAGTTATGTCTATTGCGTCAGGTTCCTGAGAGAAAGAAGAATACATCTGAGTCAGTCAAATCCCTATATGATGTAATTTTGATGCAGATTGTAAGCATTGAATTTTGAATAGAGAGGCCTCCCTCACTAAAGACAAAGGCCCAGAGACGTAAGCGGATTTTTCTGAACTTCGTTATCAACTTCTGTTGTTTCAATTGTTTATGGTTTGATTCTTTGTGTTATCTATTATTTCTCTTCATTACTTAAGTTTTTGTCACTTATACATTCACATGCATTGTCAGAAAAAGGTCTTGATAAAATTTAAGTCATAGTGCGAAATTGCTCAACACCAATTAAACAGTTGGATTCCCCTTGTCCATATATATATATATATATATATGGACAAGGGGAATCCGACTGTTTAATTAAAAAAAAAACATGGTGATGGTCCCTATGGATGTTGATGCAATGTCATTTATGCCCAGTGCTCTGCATGTCAAAGTGAATAAATTCAACCAAGCGTGGGTAAAGGACGGGAGTAACTATGACCCTCTTAAGGTAGCCAAATGCTTCACCATCTAATTAGTGGCATGCATGAATGGATTAAAAATATTCCCACTAACCCTATCTACTATCTACAAAAAACACAATCAATGGAATGGGATTAGAATAATAAGTAGGAAAAGAATACCCTATTGAGCTTGACTCTAGTCCGACTTTGTGAAATGACTTGAGAGGTGTAGAATAAGTGGGATCCATTTTCAGCACAAGTGAAATACCACTAGTTTTAACATTATTTTATTTATTCCATGGGGAAAAGATGGGGCATTGCCCCTGTTTTATTCCATAAGACAAATTTCGGTGGGTGGATCTGGGTGGAAGACATTGTCAGGAGGGGACTTTGGCTGGGGAGACACATCTATTAAAAGATAACGCATGTGTCCTAAGATGAGCTCAATGAGAATAGAAATCTCATGTGTAACAATAGGGTAAAATATCATTTGATTTTTCACCAACCTGTTGATCCTTATAATTCATTGATGGATATGAATTAATACGTCAATTAGATATTTGCCTGTATTAACATAGTTCATTTAAAATATTAATTGCTTGAGTAAGATTAAGTGGCCAATGGTGCATCTAGAGGAATGGTTCACCCATCCCTAGGAGAGGATAGCATAATAGGACTAGAGATGTCTGGTGATGTAGGAGCATCTCCTGAGACAAGCGAGCCAGCGCGGAATGCAAGTGGACAGTTGGGCACATGCCAGCACAAATTTTTGAATTTTCCCTTGAAGTGATGCACCAAATATAAATGAGATCATTTAATGAAGGTGCCTTGGTATAATGTAATCAGACCTTGAGCGCCCCGCTCTCGTCTGAAGTAGATGGAGGCATTTATAGCAGTAAATGTAGGTAGATA